>BPTQ01000009.1:45337767-45441967 GCA_019973895.1 Chrysanthemum seticuspe
CATTTTTAGCTACCGTGTTAAAAGTGAGATGATTTGGACACATTTATATCCAAAACAAGTAATGAAGAGTGTCAATGTCATATAATTATCTAGTTATAAATTAGTGTGTCTCAATAACGAATGAGTTCTCTCTGTTTAGGTTACTCGGAATATGCGAACCTTTTGTCAATGGATGTACATGGCTCACCGAGTTAATGTGAAGACCGTTTTCGAACCTTTTTCTAATTATCTTCAAATATACACTTAGCGAGGTTTGAACAATTGACCTCTCGTAAGGAAACCAAAAATCTTACCACCAGGTCATTTAACAATGGTTGTCTCAATCAATAATTAATATTTGCAAATCTATATCATTCTAATTCTATGAGCCAAGATGTTACTTATTTCCAAGTTTATATATTATTATTGCTTGCATTTGTCTTTTATATCCGTCTCAAATTAATTGTTTATTACTCCTTTCGTTTCAAAATTATTGTCAGGAAACAAAAATCACAAAGTTTAATAAAAATTGGACCACTACAACTTTCAACCACTCATATAAAATTAACACCCATGAAATTCTGGAAAGTTTATAATTTTTTTGAGATATCCAAAAAAAATGGACTATTAATTTGAGAGAGATAGAGTATTAAAATATGAATGGTACAATATAACAAGTTGCCTACGATGCCCTTGACTAAAAACATATATATATATATATATATATATATATATATATATATATATATATATATATATATATATATATATATATATATAGGGGAGGGTTAATGTGAGATCAAACTTAAAGTTGTAAAAATAAGATCAAATCTAAAAACCACTAAAACATTTATAAATAACAATTTTAGAAATCATACACACAAAAAATAATATTTTATTACAAATTAACATTTTAGCAACTAATAACCAAATGATACATGAGTAAATAAGAAGATTACTTAAAATAAGAATGAATAAGAAGAACTATAACCGCAAATCCGAGATGCACCAACCTAAATTAGATGCATCCCTATAATCTTAGATGTATTATAACGCACCATAATGTGTTTTCTAGCTTTTAATCAGATGCATATACGCAAATTAGATGCATTTCATGATTTCTCTTGTTTTTTGTTCCTCTGCACGTGTCGAAATCATGAAAATAAATTTGCACCATCTATACATCAAATTAACTTTCGAAACTCAAGATGTTGCATCTATATGAATAGAAATGCATCTAATGCAAGTCGTTGCGTCTCAAATACGTGGTTTTGGTCACTTCTCACCACTTCTTATTTTAATTTACTTCTCACTGGATCCCTACTTTATATATATATATATATATATATATATATATATATATATATATATATATATATATATATATATATATATATATATATACAAGGTTGCAAAAATCGCGAATCGGTAGTGAGGCGATCGACCCCCCTGTAGCTTGTAATCGGTCTAGGCGGGATTAATCGGTGATTAATCAGATTGACATTTTTGGCAAGTTTTGGGTATTTCAGGCGAGTTTTGGGTATTCCAAGAAAGATTGTCCTTAAAAACATATTGTAACATATATAAACAACGATTATAAGTGATTACATTTGTTTAGGGCTGCAAAAATAACGAATCGGTGATAAATTGTATTGGCATTTTTGGCAAGCTTTAGGTATTTACGGCGAGTTTTGGTATTCCCGGCAAAATTTTCTTTGAAAAACATCTTGTAATAAATATAAATAGTTACTATAAGTAATTAAAACTAATTTACGGTGAGTTTAGGGTATTTACAACGAGATTTATAAGTTTTCGGCAAGTTTGACCATCGTTAACCGCTGTTGACCACGGTTGACCTATTTGTTTGAACGATTTACAAAAATCGGCAAGGTCGGTGGCCCACTAGCACCTAATCGGTGATTAATCGGCCTTGTAGACCTTTTTTTGCAATATATATATATATATATATATATATATATATATATATATATATATATATATATATATATATATATATATATATATGGTGATTGGATCATTTAAAAAGTTAATCTCAAGAGAAAAGTGAGAGAAGTGATCTCAACCGTTAGATCACCCCCCCCCCCTTTCGCCCTCCTTTTTTCCCACAACTCAAGGGGTCTATTTGTAACTTTTTTAATTTTATAAGGCAAGTTTTGTAAATTCACCCCCTTCCATTTCCTTTTGTGTTGCAGTAACATTAAGTATCATACGTAGTAACATTCAAAAACATATAACTATTTTTAAAAGTTGCAATCGCAACAACTGAATGAAAAACTATAAAATAAATACATAAATTTCTACATATACCAATATACAACATCAGAATACTAAACTAAAATTAAATGGATAACAGACAATAGAACGTCTTCTTTCTAGAGGCGCTTTTGGCCTTGATCATGTCCCGTCTTGAATGACTACTGTTAATCGCAGATCGATGCAGGTATCTCCCAAAATCATGCCCCCAACGGTGGTTGTAGCCTTGGATCGCACTAGAAATACACAAATATTCTCACTGCAATTTATGTGATGCACCTGTTATCGGGAATAACTTTTTGGCAAGGGACCTAACAATCATCAACATGTCTGTTCCGGAGAAGCATTAGGCGATAGCTCTAAGGGTCACATCAGATGCTGAATTCGATCACTCTCAGTTCATCTCACATCGGGATATACTTTACGTTCACTCCCCCGTTCAGCTATATCGCGAGTCTGCAAGCCATGGAACCGTTTACTTCATCTTTGGGAATGCGGCTGCTATTTTTGACAGATGATTAATACTTGTTCGCAAGCCAATCGCTGGTTAGAAACAATATACAACAGATTAGGTAGGTACAAGAATAAACATATACATGTAATGAAGTTTAGAATTATGCCTTCCAAATCGATCTAAGACTAAAAGTATATCAAAAGAATGGAGTGGATGTCAAAGACAGTTATAAAAGAAGATGAAAATGCATTTCCCACATACACCCCTTAAACTTGAAGAATATGATAACTCAGTGAATGAAGTATAAAATACAATCTCTGTTTTCTAACGTCACCATAACATTAATGCTAACCTACTAATATACTCTATTTGTTTTCTTTGCTTAGGTGGTGTGCCTAGTCAAGAACTTCCAGTGTCATTCCTAGTTTAGCGATACAACAACAAAGGAACGAGACAGAGCCAGATAGTCTGATGTAAACATCTACCTTTTCGATATGGTACTCGAACTAAAGCCCAATTAAAAGCCAAACTCTTCCTAAAGATAAAGGAATCAACATTACTGCTAATCTACATACAATCTGTAACTTGCACTCGAAACCAATCAAAAGCCAAACTATTCCTAAAGATAAAGAAATCAAACATAAAGCATAGAATCAGTCGCATTATATGATATATACCCGGACAAAAGCCCAGATAAGGGACGACCATGTAAACATCTACCTTTTTGATGCGCTAATCATACTCATAGATGCCTTAATCATACTCATAGATGCGTTAATATACAGTTTCATACAAATACCATAATATTAACTATAATCACCGATGCACCAAAACCATTCAAAATAGATGCTTCAATTCAAACAGTTACGGATGCACCTAAATATACAATTACACACATATGCTGTAATAGTTATAATGAAGATGCACCAAAACCATTCAAAACATATGCTGCATTTCAAACTCCTACAGATGCACCTAAAGATACAATTACACACATATGCTGTAATAGTGATTATGAAGATGCACCTAAACCAAACAAACAGATGCTGCAGACGACTTTCTAGCTGTGTTGCCTCATAAAAATGCAGTATTTTTCTTTTTTAGATGGATTGATATCCACCTTCACCAATTTGGTATTTCATTGACAGAATAACAGATTGCAGTCCAGAAGCTTGCTCAATATAGCCCCTAATCACTAGTCAAAGATTTCTATTTAGATTATATGCCATATTCACTCTTCCAAAATATAGAGTAGAAAAATAACTACACTGCATGCCATATTCATTCATTTGCCCATTAGGTGAATTCGTCAATTGCCTATATTAGATTATTAGTGTTTCACACACTAACTATGTATATAACTACAAAAAAAGAAGCAAAAAAAGCATAATCGGGTCGACTCAATCCAACACATTCTGTTAACGCAAACCAAAAAACTACTTATTTTAACCTATACCTATTTTGACCCGTTAATCAAGCCGCTCATTTGCCACCTCTAACACTGGACAAACAGGAGTATTGATAGTAAAGAAAGATACCACAGGTTTAAGCAGTTCTTCAATTATTTCTTGTGCCTGCCTGAGCCTGATATCAACAACACTTGCGGGTAAATCAGCCTCAATCAATATGTGGAGCGGCTCATTTAGATGTTCATATCATGGTCTTCCCCTTAGCTTATCTTCCTGGATAGTCAAAGATCATGAGTCAGCAAACACTAGCTCAAAAACAAATTAGCATTAAAAAACTTAAAATATTCAGATTATAAATACCTGTTCTGGATCCTTAATTGACCCTTTTCCTATTATAAAAACTCGACAGCCTGTTGTACCCTCTACTCGTTTCAGTGAATTGCCTCTGGGGCCGAGAAGCCTTCCAACAAAATTAAACTAGAATCCAAAAAAGGTCAAAACTAAACTCATCAGATAATGAAATCAAAAATGTAGAATGCTAAAAGTGATCATTAGAAAAACATACATTTGGATAAGTATCAACTGGTATCTCTAACCGCAAAATTCTCTTCACGGTGTATGCACTAGGACTAGCTGGAGCTCCTTGCCAATCCATTGTCGTTCCCGGTGGTCCACCAAACCTCTGCTATGACATGTATAACTTTTAGTAAATTTATGATTGTCAAATTATGCACACAAACAAGCATAAGATTCAACAATATAAGTATATGTCTTTAGACAAAATAAATGTTACAACTTGCAGAACCTTTACCTCCAAGTGTGAGCAAGATAATTTATACTTATATGCAGGTGGGTGAAATTTAAAAAAGTCTGATCTTTTATATTAACAATTATACCAGACCCTGCTTATTGCAACATAACTGTGAAATATAGATATGATACAAAAGTTATTGCATGAGCATAACTAAGCAAAATAATTCATAACATTCGTATTACAATGGCTGGGAAGTCATCTAATATACGCATTCATATGCATAAATCTTCTAAATCGCTTTTTCAAGGTTCGATTACTATAGTAAAAATACTTTTCTTAAAGTATTTGACACAGTAATTAAATAGATAAATTTAAAAAAAAAAAAAAGAAAAAAAAAAGAAAAACACAATATGTGGACAAAGAAAACTGTCTGTGGGTTGGCACAGCCTGACTCAACCGACGATAAGAATTATTGTTTTTTTTTACCTCAGCCCGCTATTTAACCTATAACACTACCCTTCCTAACTTTCTACCTGTCTAAAACTGAATACTACATTACTACCGGTTAACAAGGCCTGACAGAAAAAAATACCAATTCAAGTAGAATGAAAAGTCACAAATAGAAGTCGATTAGAAACTAAAGCGAGTGAAGGACCATTAGCTCAATGCCTAAACTTTCATCAGGCAAAAAGATGCCTTGTTATTTTGGTAGTGATTCACTCAATGTTAAGACTAGCTCAAAACATTTCTATCAAATTCAAGCAACATTTCAATCAAATTCATTGTCTCAATAGACCTATTGAAGCAATAGCTATAGAAGAGGATATGTGAATCTGAAACTAAACCATAAGTACCTCTGGTGGAAGACCATTCCAGCCACTAATTCTAGAGCCCGGAACATTTGACATAAGATTTGAAGATGCCATGGGGCTTGGACTTCTATGCCGTAATCGGTCCAGCTCATTAAACCCTTGATTGGGCAGCATACTGGAGACCCTCAAAATCTCTATTAACAACATGGATATATAATGTTTAGTTATAAATTAATGGATAAAAAAAACTTACAAATCGTGTGAGTTTATAAGCATAGGTACTGAATATAGATGATTTAAGATAGCATGCTTGTATACACATTACTCGCAACATAGTCAAACCACTAAAGAAAATGACGATCCTAACATTAAATCCATCAAGTGAGCAAAAACATAGATTTTGGCTAGCAGTGAAGTGACGCCACAAGAAGTTGGGGTGTAACGAACGAATGTACCATCAGGAATAACAATATGGGCAAATGTTTCTAATAATCAATTTTATAATATCAATTTGATACTAACTACAACAAAACTAATTATCAATTGTAAATAGTGATGCACGCTTGTATTATATCTTCCTTATAAAACTACAACTTGTAATATATCCTCAAGCTAAAGAAGCACATACAAACACTATATATCATACATCCAACAGCATACAATAAGCAAACAAAATTTCAATTGGCAACAAGAACTCATACCAAACCTCAGAAAGGCTTCAAGTCACATAATTATAACCCATAGCACAAAGATTTTACGCAAAGGTATGTACTAGCATGAAGATGCCATATGATTAATTGAATTGATAATGCTTTGTGCTCAAAAGTTTGCCACTTCAAATAGTGTAACTATTAATCACTGTTGGTTAATATGAGTCTAGTCCAATAATATAAAAATTATAATTTTCCATTTTAGTGATAAAAAGTTCAACTTCCACAACAGTGAATAGTAAGTAAAGCTGGTACAAAGGGATCCACATCAAAAACATAACATAAACTTAAAGTAAAGAGAAAATGAATAACGAAAGATCCAAAAAATGAAACCTTGATTCAATCATCTGCTACATATTGGCAGAGCTTCCATAAAAGGCTGAAGCTTTTGATGCTCTTCCAAAAGCTCAGTCAAATATTGACTGAAAAAAAGAAAATAAAATAAAGATGAAAAACAACAAAGTAAGAGGAGGAAAAAGCAAAAAAGATGAGTTAAAAAGAAAGGGAACCTATCAACATCTGGGTTGTTAGTTCTAATAAGTGGAGAAACAGCTCTTGCTGGAGAGAAATTGGGATTATATAAACCTGACATAGGGGGAACAAGTAGAAGAAAAATAGGGTTGAGTTGGGTTGGGAGGCGGGGGAAGATGCACCAAAACCATTCAAAATAGATGCTTCAATTCAAACAGTTACGGATGCACCTAAATATACAATTACACACATATGCTGTAATAGTTTTTATGAAGATGCACCAAAACCATTCAAAACAGATGCTGCATTTCAAACTCCTACAGATGCACCTAAAGATACAATTACACACATATGTTGTAATAGTGATAATGAAGATGCACCTAAACCAAACAAACAGATGCTGCAATACAAACACATACAGGTGCAGCTAAAGATACAATTTCATACGGATACCATAATATTAACTATAATCACTCATGCACCAAAACCATTCAACACACATGATGTAAATATCAACCATTCAAGAAAAAATGTAGATACATATGAACCATTCAACAATAATATACATATTATATGTACGCATATGAAATTTAAAATGTATGCATATGTAATAATTTTTTACAAATGCAAAAATTCATACACACAATATTAAATTTGTTTTACAATAATGAAATTATACGATAATGTAAAATCCTCATCAATTGTCCAATGTGCTCCTTTGACTTACTATTTTGGGACTTCTCTGTTTCAGTTTCATATTCCGGTGTTTTGTTTTCCTCTCCTTCATGCATAGGTTTTGCTACAAATGCATTATTCTCATAAAAGTATAAAACAGATGCTATGATTATTTTTAATTTTAGGTGTATTATAATCATACCTTTAGATGTCCTAATCATACATTCAGATGCTTCAATAACTGTTCATACTGCTATAGTCATACATACAGATTCTCCAACTCATAATTTGATGCACTTAAATACGTATACTGTAACCATGCATTTGATGCCCTAATCTTGTAAAACATATGCTATAACACAGATGCGTTTGGTGCCCTAATTTTGTAACACAGATGCATTATACTAACTGAACAGATGCTATAACACATTGTTAACACATTTTTAACAAAGATGCACTAAAATTGAACCTCATTCTAACAAATTTGCTAATTTCACATATTATTCCAACTTATTAACACTGATGCTTCAACAACTGTTTTGTATGCTTTTCACAAAATGCAGATGCATTAATTAATAGATTTTATAATATTTGCATTCTGATGGATTTTCTACTATTATTTTATTCTTCTCTAGTGTTCTTGGACTTATAGGAGCAGCTGAAATTGAAAAAATACAACAAATTAGAAGATCAAACAAACAGATGCCCTAACTTATAACATTATGCTTTTACCATAGTAAGAGATGCAATAACATGAATCAGGATGCACTTATTGAGACAAACTAATGTTGTAACATATATTATTAAGGCAGATGCACAAACAGATGCCTTAACTTATAACAACTATTTTATAATTGACGCAATGATGCACAACATATAAATTAATAAAACCTATAATTAAACACTTACTTTTTTTTATAATGAACGAAATTAGGTCTCAATATTGATGATCGGAGTGTATGTTTATGATCGGAGTGTGTGTTTCTGATTGGAGTGTGTTGGTTTTTGATCGAATTTGTATGTGATTTATCACCGGAATATGTGTTTTTTGACCGGTTCCGGTGTGACAGTGATGGTGGCGACGGTGGTGGTGGTGGTGACGATGGGGGTGACGATGGTGGTGGTATTGACTGTAAGTGTATGTGTTTGGGTCGTGTGTGTGATATATGTATTAATAAGATGGATCCTTCTTTCTTTTTAGTTTTTTTTTTCCTTTTTCACCCTGAAGTTTCGATTGTTATCAAAATCTACCCTGTAACTTTTTTTCTCAATTTTCTATCTAATTACACTTTTCTCTAGAACCGGACTCTATATATATATGGGATCATTTAAAAAGTTGATCTCAAGAGAAAAGTGGGAGAAGTGATCTCAACCGTTAGATCACCCCCTCTTCCCCTCCTTTTTTTACCACTAAACTACAGAGACTTGATTGTAACTTCCTTTATTCTTTAAGGTAGTGTTTTGTAAATTTGCACCTTTCATATATAATGCCTAGTTTTTTCTCACTTTTTTTTTCTTCTTTCTATTATTATTTCACGCACCATATTTTTCTCTCATTCTATCTTGTTCCTCTCCCAGTTACTGATTTATCAAATCAAAGATTAACGAAATCAATTTCATAAACAATCACTAAAAGTATTCAATCGACATGAGGAACAACAACAACTACACTTGTGAACATCAATGGAGGTTACTTAACCAATTTTTGAGCTTCTTTTGAATACTAAGGTATCATTGCTGCACCAAGTTGATTATGTTTTTGTATTGTGAATTTCAATGTGATAAGTTTAAAGAATACTTGTATCTGATATAAGTTTGAATGTGGTGCGTGACCGTGTTAAAAATGTTGCGCATTGTATGCGTCGACCAAGTGTTCGATGAAATAACTCACAAAGTTTTGTGTATTTTTTTGTTAAAAATGTTGTGGATTGCATTAGTATACCAAGTGTTCGAAGAAATGCTTGACTGAATTTTTTGTACTTTTTTGTTCTAGAAATGAAGCATGGAACATAGTCATTCTCGATCCTCCAAAGTTAGCACCTCGAAGGAAGGTATTATAATGTTCAATCTCACGACTTACAAATGTCTTATATAGATTCCTTTGAGAACAAGTTCTTAATGTCTGACCCTGAAAGTGCAAAATGTATGTCGGCATTCTGTGTTTTGCTAAATAACTGCCTTAATCCAGCTTCTACAAAGTGCAAGTGGAATATACAGGAGCTTAAACTCACTGGCCCCGCGGTTAAGTATACTAGATTTCTTGACAACTGAAGTATGGGTTGGAATTGGCTAGCATTGAAAGTAAATATCTGAAGGTGAAGCATATAACGCCACGTCATATAAGAGGATTTGAATAACTCGACACTCTTATTAAAGGAACTATTGATGGTGGTGGTGTTATCCCTCATATTCACAGGTCGCTTATCAACAAGTCTGGTCAAGAGTAAATTTACCAGGAATAGACGTTCAGTATGTGACTTCCGATGGCACAAGGTATGAGAAGCTCCAGTGATAATAACATATCTCAAAGAACATCCTGAATACAGTGATACTTCACCAACTGATTTATGTTTCACATACCTAATTGTAATGGGTGACACAATTCCTAAACATGTCGAGGAAAAAAGTCCCGGTGGTAGTGTCAAGAAACAGAAAAAGGTTTAATCATCTTCCGGTGGGTTGTTTTATCGTGTGGTTTCAAGATTTTATATAACTTTTTTATTATGATGACTTTGTTATGCAATATAGATTCACTAAAGTATATGTATTATGGAATGTTAAGTTCATCTGTCACACAATATCGGTGTATCATGGTATGCCAATATGTGTAAGAAGTACAATTTTGGTTTGTATCAATATGGTAGTATATGTTACAAATAAACCATTCATTGGTGGCGAGAAGATTATATGTATTAATATAGATGCCTTATTTTTTTTAACACAGATGCCTTTTTTTGTAATACAGATGCACTAAAAGTATATGTATTTGTAATATAGATTCACTAAAAGTATATGTATTATGGTATGTTAAGTTCATCCATCACAAAGTATCGATGTATTATGGTATGTCAATATGTTTAAGAAATACCATTTTGTTTTGTATCAATATGGTAGTACATGTTACAAATAAACCATTCAGAAACATAAGTACAAAGAGTAGCACTCACAAGCTAGATCATAAGCATAAGTACAAAGGGTAGCACTCACAAGCAAGAAAAGTAACAACACCTGAAGATGATACATGTGGAAAGGGGTGTAACGCCCATTGAAACATAGAACAGTGTTAGCGATTGGTCAAATAACTAGTTCTAACTATGAACAGAGGATTAGTAAATACACGACATATTTGGAATAATACAAAGTTATTTGTGTTCAGTTATATCTCTATTCGTAAGCGCCTCAATTCAGATAATAGAACGTATGTCGTCACGGGACATATGAAGCAGCTCCCAAAGGGCACCTCCACTTACCATATCTCTTGTATTTACTTCTGCAATTACATATACAAAGTACATCAGTTTACTTCAAGGTTTTAAACTAAGAAAAAGAACAGATATCAAAACTGATTCAAAAAGCTTCTCAATCTTGGGAGCACACCATGTAAAAGACCAGATCCAGAAGTTATACCTAGGGTTCTGCTCAATCATAAATATCACAGGTTAACTACTGTTCTGGACTTAGGAACTAACGGAAGATCACATTCAGGTCATGAAAAAGGTACCTTAATGAGCTCAATGAAGGCAATCAACCGCTCTAATAGTACTCTTGTGATCCGTTCCTAGATGTCCACATGCATAAGGTAATATTAGTTAGCCGGGTTAGGTGACGGTTTATAATAAGATTTATATAACCTTTTAATGCGGATCAACATACAAGTCAGGTTTGACCCAAGTCACCCAACAACACTTACGTGTTCATATTTTAATGTGATAAAAGATGGAATATGTATTAAGCAGCGATTATAAATTAATATCAGTATGCACAATGATCAAACTTAGACGCGGCATTTTTGTCTTGTTTCGAAAGTGCATTTAATTGCACACGAACCTCCTAAAATGTTTTACTTAAAATGAAAAATAATTTATGTAATTATATTAGAGTACGCGATCTATTTATATAGAAACGTGCTTTCGATAAACTGGACAAACTGGTCTTGAGCCATACTTAGAAACTAAGAGAAGACATACACCTTCAAGTTGGGAGTAGCAGGGTCAGGTAGCCTCATGTTGTGTGGAAATGCACTAAGTACTATATTCCGCATTTGAATGCAGCTTGGAGGAATGATATAACAAAAACTAAAATGGTAATTACAAAGGAATTCTGGAAAATCATG
This sequence comes from Chrysanthemum seticuspe, assembly GCA_019973895.1. NCBI lineage: Eukaryota > Viridiplantae > Streptophyta > Magnoliopsida > Asterales > Asteraceae > Chrysanthemum > Chrysanthemum seticuspe. The sequence goes on from BPTQ01000009.1 coordinate 45,349,639, forward strand.
AAGCATAAAATAGTTGCCCAAGTATTTTCCAGTGATGCACTAAACTTACAAATGGATGCCCTACTATAACCAATAATGCTCTAAACATACAAGCGGATACACTAAACATACACATTGATGCCTTAATATGTCTCACGATGCACTAATTAATACTCAATGATGCCCTAATATGTATATTGATGCACTAAACATACATATAGTTGCCAAAGTATTTTCCATTGATGCACTAAATATACAAATAAACCATTTTATATGGAAGTAAGCTGAATTTACCCCTCTCTAAATGTACATGACGACCCGAACATGACCAACTAATTACGGGAGGACAAGTCAAGAGGTGCATACCTAAAAAAGGTATTTTGTAGCTCTAACACTATTGGTTTGATGCACTAATCACACATAACATATGACTCATTCATACAAACAGTTGCTTTATCACATACGAATGCCCTAATTATACGAATAGATGCCTTAACTTATAACGATATTATTTAACCATGCATTAACTAATTTCGATACTAACAGATGCCTTAACTTATTATACTAACAGATGCTGATCGGTGGTGAACAGTCAAGTTTTCTCACTCAAGCCGACCACTTGTGAATGGCCGACCGTAAGGAACTTAAAACAGTTCAGAAACCAAATGCAATGAAGATCAGAGGAGTATAGTGTTTCCCCAGGTCGTTATGTCCCACGAAGACTCAATGGTGTGTAAACACTTTCAGACGATAGAATGATCACTAAGGATAGTGATCAGCAAGGATTTTGATGGATAACTATACCTAAAGAAAAAGTTTATAAATTACAGCGACTTAAATACAAATTAAGAAAATTAAAAAGCTAAAATATATTAAATAAACGCTGTCACTATTTTTAAATTGATGTTTTTGATTTTTCTTTTATAAAACTTAAATTAAAAACTACGTGACGTATACAAGAAAATGTGAAACTGAAGCAATATTAATCCTAAAAATATGAAAATGATATTTTTACAAACCTAATGATAAAAGAAAATTTTTAGAAAAAGAAAATTATTTTTAAAACTATTTATCTAATTATTATTAATTAAAAACTATTTTTACTTAATTAATAATACCCTAAAATACAAGAAAATATGAAATAAAGCTAGAAAAATGAAATTATGACTTAGAAAAATCTAAAATAACTAAAGAGAATTTTCAAAACTAATTTTGTATTTTTCTGATTATTTTTCTATTTTCTATGAATTAAAAACTATTTAAAACTGATTAAATTGCTAAAAATTACTATTTAAACTAAGAAAATTATGGAAAAATATTTTTTATGACTTTTTGAATATTATAAAACTAAGAAAATTGAAATTGTATTTTTTTGAGCTTTTTCTGATTTATTTGAATAAAAAGCTAATTAAAAATGCTAAAAACTGAAATTAAATGCAGAAAAATAGCAAATGAACAGTGAAAAATATAAAAACTTCCAGAATATTATAAAATATTATTATAAATATAGGAAAAATAATAAAAGTGGTGCAGGTGTTCAATAAATAGGTTCTGTAGTGAAAAGTGCTTATAAATAAGCACTAAAAATAAGCTATAAGTACCAAATGAGCACCAAATTATCACAGAAGCTAGAGTATGCTAAAATTACTTAAAACCAACATATTCCAACTATCCTAAACCTCTGAACAACAATCTACAATGATATGGGTCTATTTAAGCACTAGTGCCAAACAGCCCTTATGTACTAACTTTAAGCCCTTGTTAAGCCAGCTTATAAAAATCACAAAAATAAACTAAAATCACCATGAAAAACCACTACCAACCAAAGTGTCTAAATCCAGAATTTCAGGTAATAAGGACTAAAATTGAGGAAACTAAAAATGCAAAAGTGGAAGCTATGGAAACGGGTCAAAATGAGCTTTTAAGCTTGCATAAGCTAATAAAAAGCTACCACTACTGAACCAAAGGTTGAATAAGCTATAAACAAGTTATCGGAACTTAGAATAAGCAACAACAACAAGAAAAACACACTAAATAAGCAAAAATAAGGAATAAGCAAAACGGGAGTTTTGTGAAAAAGGGCTTAAAAGAAGCTAATGAATAAGCAGTTAATAAGCTAAGTAGAGATAAACTAATATTTTTCTAATTAAGATGAGCAGCTAAACTTTAATATCCCAAAAGCTTATATCCTAAATCCTAATGGTAAGATCACAATGAAATTACAAAGTTTATTCAAAAACGGGTTTTTATGAAATTTTGACTTTTGGACAGTTATGAAATTTTGACCAATTTGAACTTTGATCTTAATTTGCCAACTGAATATGATGTTTTAAGCTAAAGCAAAGTTACATAAGGCTACTCCACTGAATTCTAAGCACAAATCAAACTTTTGGTTTTCAAATATTCTAACAGTTATGAAATTAAGACAATTTGATGATGATTTTGACTTTGAGCTATTTCAGAAGGTATATATGAACTAAAATGAGTTTCACATGACTAAATAAGACTGAGTAGACAGGTTATAAACACAAACAAGAGCTCAAGCTCAAACAAGCAACTGATCCAAACACCATTTTAACCAACTGATTTGCTACTTAAGCTACTCTAACTACTGATTAAGCTAATGCTAATACTGAAATTGGATCTAGTTACCCTAATTACCACTAGTTAAACAGGTTTAAGATACTTAATGACACAGATACACATACAACAGGTTATGCAGACTTAAAACAGTAAAATGGGAAAGAGATTAAGACCTAACTTGAAGTCCAGCTATTGAGAAGCTTAAGCAAAACCAAACCACCACTATTCTAAACCAAACCCAATCCATTCCAAGCTCTGCAACTACCAATATCCATTTCCAAATCCATTTGATGCTTCAGTTGACTTTTGTTGACCGAATTCCAATGTTGCTTGAAACTAAATTCCAAGCTTACCAAAAGCTTTAGATAGCTTAAATTAACTTATGTGAACTTAAAAATAAGCTACTAATGGTTTGGATATAAGAGTTTGAAAATGGATTTTCCAACAGTGAATCATGAAAATTTGAAACTTAAATGAAACTTTGAATTAGGACTTGAACTTGATTACAAACACTTAATTAACTTAAATTCAATACATAGAAACTGAAAATTACACTTTAAGACTTAAACTAAGACATTTATAAAAAACGACATACATATGAAAAATAAAACTAACTACTACTCTTGTTCTTCTCCTCTTGCTTCCTTCTTATATGTGAAATGCTTCCCCTTTGACTTCTGAGCTTTTCCCACTTCCTTTTAGGACCATTGGATCAGCAGAGATCATTTTGACCATTGGATCAGTTTTTGGCAGGAAAATGGTTTATCACAGGTGGAGGGATTGAGTGAATGGGGGAGGGTTGCATTTAATGTTTCTTGTTTTGTGTTGAGGTGGAGGGGACAAAGATGGTGAGAGATGAGCTGGGGGTGTGGTATGTTGAGTGATTTCAGGGGAAGCAGTTGAAGGAGAAGAAGAAAAAATGGGAGGGAAGGGTGATTTGTTTGACCGGTTGACTTGGGATAATATTAGTGGACGGGGTCAATTTGAGGGGGGGGTCAAGGGTCAAGTGGAAGGGGTCCAAGGGGGTTATGACAAGGTCCAAGGCTTGGTTTGATATCATAAGGACCATATTTGCAATTCACCAAAAGAACAAGGACCGAATCTGCCAATTCTCCAAAATTGTTTCAAGGGTCACTTTTGACAAGTTTCAATAGTACAAGGACCATTTTTGACATTTTCAAATTTTCAAGGACTATTTTTGCCAAATTTGAAACTTGAAGGACCAAACTTGTAATTTCTCAAAACTTTTGATATTTTTCACCAAAGGACTGATTTTGACAACTTATGATTTTAAAAGGACCTTTGGTGATTTTTCTTTTGAAACTAAGGGCTCAGGGACTATTTTTGACAAAATTTGAAACTTGGGGGACTGAAACTGCCAATTATGCAAACTTAGCTCATTTTTCATCTGTTTTTAAACATTTTGCATCTGAAACATATAAAATGCAATTTTGGAATATTTTCAGTATTTTGATGCATTTCTGAGCATTTTTAAACGTTTTGCAGTTCAGATTTAACCAAAAATGATGAGTATTTACACACTCATCAGATGCTCTAACAAATGATCATACGTACGCTTTAACAGATGCCGTAATGTTTAGATGCCCTGATCATATTGGTGATGCAATGATCACACATATAGATGGTCTAACACTTTTGTTTTGGTGCACCAAACACATAATACATATGCCTCATTCATACATACGTTGCTCTATCACTACAGATGCTGCAACAATACAGTTGATGCCCTTATTATCCTAATAGATGCCTTAACTAATTACTATAACAGATGCCTTAACTAGTCATATAGATGCTCTAATAAATGATCATACATATTCTTTTACAGATGTCGTAATGGTGATCACTACAGATGATGCAACAATACATTTGATGCTCTAACTATGCTAACAGATGCCTTAACTAATTAATATAACAGATGCCTTAACTAGTCATATAGACGGTCTAAGAAATGATCATACGTGTGCTTTAACTGATGCTGCAATGATGATGCACTGATCATACTTGTACATATGGTGATGCACTGACCCAAGTTCTAAAGATGCACTAAACAAACATGTCAAATGGATGAAACAATACATTTGATGCTCTAATTTTGTAAAAAGTGTATGACAATGTTTAGGATTGCATTTTGAGGCAAATTGTCTCAGAAACATGTTTTCTTAGATGCCACATGGTTGAGACATGTGAAAAGGATGGTTGAGACATGTTTTCTTAGACGCCAATTTGCATACGCAATCCCAAACACCCCGATTTAGAGCTGACTTGAGTGATTTATTAGTGAGAGTTGTTGAATTTCCACATGGTTTTTATCAAGTGGTCCAGTAGCATAAAATTATATTCCAATTAAAAAGTTAAAGTAGTAAAAATTCAGTCATATATATCAAAAGGAAAGTTAAGAGCTCGCAACTAAAACAGTATTTGAAAATGAAAAATGAATACGGAAGTACTATCAAGAACATACCCAATCCCAAGAATTCTTATCGTCAGGTTCATTGAAAGATGCATATATTGCTGAAGTTTCTATCAGATCAAATCAAATCAGCAGTTCCAAAAAGCATTACCAACCGCTCATTTATCAATATAGAATACGCGCCTTATATCTACAGGCTTCAGGCTTGGGAATGCAATCCCATATCTACAACAAATAACATGTTATCATAAGTGTCAAGTCATGTTATTTCTTAAGGTTAACAAGACAATAAAATAAGTTACCTTATGGATATTTTTCCTCAATTCTGATTCAAGAAAAATTTTGTTACTTTACACAAGGTATAAATATTTCCAGTTTACAAAAGTTATACCTTTGTTTAATCACGTATGACAAACATTAAAGTTGTTTTACGTGGACCAAATAAACGGAACATAGCCTGCAAAAAACCATAATATTAAAAAGAGTATATAGACCATAATATTTCAAGTCCTCAGCACTATACACTAGAGCATTTGAAAAGCTAGAAAGAGGGCGTCAACAAAGACATCTCCAACAATATCTAAACCCAAACCCCTCTCATTTGAAAATAATATGGAAACTTTTAAGTCCTTATTAGTAATTCTTTTAAACATATACACCCATGCCTTAATATGTTTGATGATGCACTAATCTTCTCACAGAATGCTCTAATATGTTCAATGATGCAATAAACATATAAAGAGATGCCCAAGTATTTCCAGCGATGCACTAAACATACAAATGGATGCCCTAATATGACCAACAATGCACTGAACATAAAAATTGATACACTAAATACATACAATGATGCCTTAATATGTCTAATGATGCACTAATAATAACTATTGATGCTCTAACATGTTCAATGATGCACTAAACCTGCAAACCTTTAAACTGATGTAGCAACTACAAACACAGATGCACTAAAACAACCTGAAGCCCTAACGTGTAATTTGATGCTTCAAATTTACACACAGATGTCCTAATATGTTATATCCTACAATAATAAACACATATGATGTAAATTAGTGCATCGCATTTATAATAATCTTACTTAGACATTTTATCAAACACATAGTGTGCAACTTTAATAAACACACTTTTTATGCATTTTTTCGTCAAATTTATTATAAATAATTATATATTAAAATGATTAAATTATTTAGTTTATATAAATTATATAATTAAAATGTTATATATAATTAACTAACCTGAAGAAGATCATTGATGATGTAGCGTTTGTAAATGAACAGCACATGACCAGCGGTGGTATGGCGGTAGCGGAGTGAAGATTGGCGCGGTGGATGCACGATGGAAGACGGTGGCGACGGTGGTGGTGGCGATGGTAAGTCATCTCATCATAAAAATAGATTAGCTCATCTCACTGTTTGGCGTAGGTGTGATGGTGGCGGTGTAAAGATTGAAGCGGTGGTTGCACAATGAAAGACGGTGGGGATAGTGGTTGTAGTGACGGTGGTCTTGATGAGTCGTCATCTACAGCGTATTTGTTTTGATAATGAAAGTGAAAGTGACGATCTCTTTGATATTCCCTCATTGTTTATTTTTTTTTAATTTTTACCCTAAACTTTCAAGTGTTTACATAATCTACCCTGGAACTTTTTTTCTCACTTTTCTCTCTAATTACACTTTTCTCTAGAACCGGACTCTCTCTCTCTCTCTCTCTATATATATATATATATATATATATATATATATATATATATATATATATATATATATATATATTTAGATGAATCTCTCACAGCAAAAAAAAATTGTGTTGATGAAATAGAGAAGCTAGAGCAATGAAAAAAAGAAAAAAAGAAAAAAAAAGAAAAAAGAAAAGAGAAATACCCATCGCGTGGGCTAGTGGTGGTGGCGCGAGTGTCTACCAGCCAAGGCCTGGTGTGGTGTCTCGTGCCATAGAGTGGCGCCGAGGGTGATGGCTTGAACCATCAGCCACCGTACCCGGAGCTCTTAGAATTTAAGCCCATAAAATCCTTTCCATTTTAAGAGATTATAAAAGAAATTTACAGAGGCAAATATTCGAAGGCTTGGTTGGTTTACACACCACCAACTTAGTGTTTCCACACCGCCAATCATTGGACCCAAATAAATAATCTATTAGGATTTATAAAATCCTATAGTTAAAGATTCGGTCACCTCAAATATATGTATTCGTCAGAAAGCTCGTAGTCGTAGTCATTTAGTGTTAGTAAGTAGTTTGTTATGTAACACCGTGGAGGACGGACGGGTCTTTACCCACTGTATGCCTGATCCACAGCCCGTAGGAGGCGTGTCTTGTAAGAACCTATAAATACCCTTTGCCTAGCAAGGCAAAGGGTTGGAGCTTTCATAATTCATTTTTCTTTGTCTCACTAAAGTTCCCAACTCTCTTCCACTTTCTCTCTCTAAACTACAAACCATTCGACCCTATATGTGTATGCTTATGTGATTGTGAAAACTAATATGTTACAAATGGTATCAAGAGTCATGGTTTGATCATTCATCTTTCATGTTCTTGGATTTCTAGTGATTTTCATAAGGTTTTTGGGTTTGAATGAGTTTAGAGTAGTTTTCACCATTTGGATCATTTCTATTGTTAAAGTTTGAATTTTGATAGTACTTTTATGTTTAGAATCATTATAAGTGTTTAGGTTTTGTTTTGGAAGGCTTGAATCATCGTGGTTGGACTGTTTTTGGATTGAAAAGTGTTGTTTTTGAAAGTTTCATTGAAGCGGTTTGTCCTTCGAATGTGATTTCTTTGAAGCGGTTTGTCTAGCAAATCAAACGGTTTGTCATTGTTTTTATGCGGTTTGTCACTAATTTCATGCGGTTTGTCTCATTTCTCTGAAGCGGTTTGTCAAAGAAGCAGTTTGTCTATTGAGACAAAACGACAAGAAAGGACAAAGTAGTGGAAGTAGTGGGTGTACTTGTGTACTAAGCGATTTGTCAATATAAGTGGTTTGTGTGTTATGCGTTTTGTCTGTTAAGCGTTTTGTCAACTTAAGCGATTTGTCTCTTAAGCGATTTGTTAATCAAGCGATTTGTTAATCAAGCGATTTGACAATTAAGCGTTTTGACACTTAAGCGATTTGAGTAGGAAGCGATTTGACATAAACGGTTTGTCAAGGGTGCGATTTGACTGAAGCGGTTTGTCAATGGTGCGATTTGTCTATTGAGACTTGTCATTTCTTTGTAATACGTTTTTACGGTTTTCTCTTGATTTAGTAAAATCCCGTGAAAGAATCTATTTCCTGGTTTAATCAAGGAGTAGTAAAATTCCGTAGAATCAGTAATCATGTCTACGATTACTTCTTCCGTTGCTGATGACGTTCAAGCTGCAGGATCCGATACTCGTCCTCCCATGCTGGATAGAACCAACTATGACTCTTGGGCTCAAAGAATCAGACTATTTTGCTTAGGAAAGGAAAATGGGGTTAACATCCTTAAGTCAATTGATGAAGGACCATATCAAATTGAAACTACCAGAGATATCCTTGAAACCTCTGCTGATGGTTCTGTTGTATTGGGATTGGATAGACCAAAGACGTATGATGAGCTTGATGATAAGGAGAAGAAGAGATACGATGCAGACATCAGAGCTTCAAACATTATACTTCAAGGTTTGCCTAAGTACATTTACAAGCTGATCAATCACAACACTGAAGCTAAGGTAGTTTGGGATAATATCAAGATGCTTCTCTCTGGCTAAGAACTGACTAAGGAAGACAGGGAGTCTCAGATGTATGATGACTTTGAGAACTTTAAAATGAAACCAGGGGAAAGTGTTACCGAATATTATGTGAGATTCCACAAGCTTGTGAATGATATGAGGAATATCAAAATGACAATGCCAAATATCCAGCTCAATTCAAAGTTTGTGAAAAAAATGAATCCCGAATGGCACAAATTTGTCACTGCTGTCAAACTAAACAAAGGATTGAGGAACACCAATTACGAGCAATTGTATGCTTATTTGCTCCAAAATGAGAAACATGCTGCATTTGAACGAATGGTCATGGAAAAGTTTACTACCAGTACTGGTGATGCAAGTTCTTCAAGTGATTTGACTGCATTCTACACAAATGTGGGAATAACCACCAAAGCATCACAAGTCATACCTACTGGCGATGGTAATTACAAACTCATTCCGGATCCAAGTTATAAGCCTTCAGACTCATTCATGGAACAACTTGTCAATCAACTGGCTCTAATGGTTAAGCAAAACATGAACTTTACCCCATATACCAACAATCATCTCAGAACTGCTTCTAACCCTCACAATCAAGCTATGGTTAAAGATGGAAGGGTAGTTGTGCAAAACGTGCAAGGAAGGCAGAATGCTTATCTTCCACATAATGAGCAAGGAAATGTTAGGGTTGGTGCTGGTTATGGGAATGCTGGTATAGGTGGAGGATATGTGGGTAATCAGAATCGTAGAAGGAACATGGCCCAGGGTCAAGGAAAGCCAATCAAGTGCTACAACTGTGGTGGAGAAGGACACATCGCAAGGAACTGCACTCTTCCAAAACATCCACAAAATGCAGAGTACTTCAGGGACAAAATGCTACTGGTGCAAGCTCAAGATAGTGGAGCTGTGTTGAATGAGGAAGAATTGCTATTCCTCGCTGAGGGAAATGCCAAAACTTATGATGCCGATGTAGATGAACAGCCAGTGCAGGGTATGGGTCAGAATAATCCCAATGCATTTCAAGTTGCAGACTGTGATGCATTTGACTCGGATGTTGATGATGAACCAACTGTACAGACCATCTTTATGGCTAGTATCTCACCAATGGTTTCTCCAAAGGCTCCTTCATCACAACAGGCCAGTCCCTCCAAGGAATCCATTATATCCGAGGTATTAAAACTATATGGTGAAGTTGATGTGCAAAAGATACACGACAAAGTACAATCAACTAAAATTAATGAATCGGATATTGAAAATATGGGTAATAGCAATGTTGTCTCATATGATCAATATGGAAGCAAGATGAAAGTGAGATTGTACCAAGTGATGTATCTTCTGCAGTCAATGATGACTATATTTTTTATGAATACACTGTATGTGCTCCTGATAATTCCATAACCTCTAAATTAAATGCCTATAAGGAACAAGTTGCCATATATGAACAGCGTGCTAAGTTTGAACTGACTACCCGTGAGCAGGAGATGGATAACCAAATACGTACAGTTATTAGAAAAAGTAATTTTAGGGAAGAAATGTTAAAACAAGAGTTAAACTCCTTACAAGAAAAGCTTAATAAAACTGTTAAGCAAAAGTAAGAACTTCAAGAAAATGTAAAAGTGCTTAAACAAGAATTTAATGCTAAGGAATCAAAACTTTTAAATGATTTTTCCAACCTAAAAACTTTGAAAAACAAACTTGAAAACAAACTGTACGTACAAGGGAACACCATTCAGACTGCTCACTTGATCAATAAGCATAGAGTGTTAAGCGATGAGCACAGTACTAATCTAGTAGAGGAACCCAATCCTGAGGTTGGTAAGAAAGCAAAAGCTGCTCAAAAGGTAATCTATGATGGCCATGAGATCCTTAAGCCTAGACAAACACCATCATGTATCAAGGGCACTGAAGAGGATAGAAAGTTAGAAGATGCCTCGAAAGAAAAAACGGCAAAGAAACTAAAAGATCCTTGGTGTATAAAGAATAATATAACGCTTAAATCCCATGATTACACTAAGGAAAATTGGATTGCCTTGAATAAGTTTAAACCTCAAACTCAATTAACCCCTGAACAAGTGTTTTGGAAAAAGGATATGGATAAAAAGAAAACTGAGGAACTTGTGGAAAAGAATCCTCCTCTTAGGAAATTGCCTTCAGCTACTGTGTATCCTCCAAATACACCTATGCATTTAGTGCCCAGAACTCTTCCCACTCAAAGCAAGACCTTAATCAGCCTATATGTAGTTTATCAATTATTTGTTGATTTTGAAAAAACGTGTAAGAAGAGAATCACACCCACAGGGGTTACTGAAGGGGAAAGGGGTTTTGAGCAAACTAAAGAATGCTATTTAACTGAGGTCATGCCTTTCTTTAAACAACTAAAAAATCAATTTGAGAGCCTTCAAAAGGGCATAGATACAGAGATTAAAGAAATGAAAAAGGTGTTTAATGAAATGGAAGACGAGGTAAGAATAAATGAATGTGAGCTTAAGAATAATGAGATTGAAAGGAAGAACCTTCACATCTTTAACGATAATTTGATTTCTAGATGTATTGCTCAAGATGTGTTATATACCGTTACGAATTACTCCATTACTGCTTCTCAATTTCATGAATTATCTATTGCATTAAAAGTCTTCCAGGATCGTGTCATTGAGCTTGAGACAAAAAATTCAAAACTGCATGATAAAATGGAAAAAGCCGATCATGATAACTTGGTCAAGCATTATTCTAAATTGGAAGTTGAATATCTTGGGCTACAATTAAAATATCAACATCTGAAAGAAAATGTTAAAACCTCAAATACCAAGATATCTTCGGATGCTCCTGAGTTTGATGCAGTTTTTGAAATCAACAAACGTGATGTTCAGATTCGAGCTCATTGTAACACGATCAAAAGGTCGAAAGCCCAAATCTCACAATTGAAGGGTGATATGAATGAAGTGACTGGCTCCCGTATGCCTCCACCTTTAGATTCTCATAATTCTCAGAATTTTCATCTTCAAAACATCATTAATGCATTACAACAAGAAAATGAGTGTTTTCTAGCAGAAAATGAAAAGGTTAAACTGCATTTCAAAGAGTTATATGAATCAATTAAGGTCACTCGTGACAAGAACAATGAAAAGATAACTTCTTTGCAAAATGAAATTGAGAATCTGAAGAGTCAGGAAAAAAGGGAAAATTCCAATCACCAGTGGTGAGATTGTTGCACCAAAGGTGCCTATTTGTACTAAATATGCGATGACTGTGAAGTATATTCCCCCTCATCTTAGGAACAATGAACTTGCACTTCAAACATATTTTTCGTACCTTAAAGATAGCTTAGAGTGTCTTCGTGAGATTGTTGAATTAGATAAGATAGAGAAACCACTCGATAGTTCAATTGCTTATGCATGTTTATATGCTGAACGATCTCAAGAACTCTTAGAATGTATAATTGCAATCTGTCCTAAATCTGGTACTAAGAAAGATCGTGTTGTTGTGCCTTGTTCCATGCCTAAAGTCAAGCATGTGACCTTCGATTTGCCTCCTAGAATGTCAGATCCCAGCACTCCTAGACCAGGAATGCAGAAAGTAGTGAAACCAACTAATGTTCCCATCGTTCCTTCTACAGGAGTAATCGGTGACACTATGGTAAGCGGGTCAAAGCCTCCAGGCAATACAAAGCAAGATAGGACCTCGCGAGCCAAGAGTGATCAAGGGAAGAAAGTAGAAGATCACCCTAGGAACAATAAGTCTGAGTTGAACAAAACGAATCGCGTTGATTCTAGTATTAGCTATAAGCGTACTGTAATTAATTCGAATTCTGATACTATTTGCAAAACATGTAATGAATGTTTGGTTTCTGGTATTTATCATGAATGTGCTATTAATGAGTTGAGAAATGTTGTTAAATCCCCAGTCAAAAATGTAAGAAATGCTAAACATGTTAAGGATGCCAGAATGCCAATTAGGAAAAAGGTTAGAAAATATTGGAAACCCACTAGAAGAATGTTCAATAATGTGGGTTATCAATGGAAACCCACTGGTCACACATTCAAAGTCAATGAATTATGTACTAATAGGAATAGATCTATGCCCACTAAGGAATGGAAACCAACTGGTAGGATCATCCCCTTAAGAAGTTGTCATTGTTCACATAGGCCAAGTGCTACTACTAGTCTTGCATCCACTACTAATGATGTCATAGCTTCTATTTCTGATGTGGGTGTTCCAATTTCATATACTAACCAAATGGAACCCATTCTCGCATGGGGATCCAAATTATCAAGTCATCCATACTTGTCTGTGTTCAACTGCAGGTCGTACAAATCGTTCTATGATATTTGGACTCAGGCTGTTCCAAGCATATGACTAGAGATCACTCGCGGCTCATGAACTTCGTGAGTAAATTCATCGAGACTGTTAGATTCGGGAACGACCACTTTAGGTCAATTATGGGTTACGGAGATTATGTTGTTGGTGACAGTGTAATTTCTAGGGTTTATTATGTTGAAGGTCTTGGTCATAATTTGTTCTCTGTTGGTCAATTCTGTGACTCTGATCTAGAAGTGGCCTTTAGAAAACATACTTGCTTCGTTAGAGAACTAGATGGTGTTGAACTTTTAAATGGAACACGTGGAACTAATCTTTACACCATCTCTATCGAAGACATGATGAAGTCTTCTCCAATTTGTTTGTTGTCAAAGGCTTCGAAAACAAAGTCAATCATTTGAACTTTGGAACCATAAATTATCTTTCTAGAAAGGACCTCGTAAGAGGTTTGCCCAGATTAAAATATGAGAAAGATCATCTTTGTTCAGTATGCCAATTGGGAAAAAACAAGAAATACACCCATAAACCCAAACCTAAAAACTCAATTATGGAAGGTCTTCATACTCTTCATATGGATTTGTGCGGACCCATGAGAGTGCAAACTATAAAAGGGAAGAAATATGTGCTAGTCGTGGTTGATGACTACTCTCGGTTTACTTGGGTTAAGTTTTTGAGGTCAAAGGATGAAACTCCAGATGTCATCATCAAACTTATTAAACAGCTGCAGGTTCGTCTCAATAAAATGGTCAGGATGATCCAAACAGACAATGGAACTGAGTTTGTAAAACAAAGAACTCAGCCAGTACGAAAGCATTGGAATCAGCCATCAAAGAAGTGTCCCCACGTACTCCTCAACAGAACGGTGTAGTTGAAAGACGAAATCGAACTCATGTCGAAGCTGCAAGGACGATGCTGATCTACTCAAAGGTTCCAATGTTTCTCTGGGCAGAAGCCATTGCCACTGCATGTTACACCCAAAACCGTTCCCTTATTCACACCACTCATGGAAAAACTCCTTACGAACTTGTCCATAATCGAAAACCAAATCTCTATTTCCTTCGTGTATTTGGTGCTTTATGCTATCCAACAAATGATGGTCAAGATCTAGGAAATTTAAGAGCTAAGGCGAACATTGGAGTTTGGTTATGCACCAAACCGGAAGGGTTACCGAATCTACAATAAAAGAACCCGAGATATCATGGAAACCATTCACGTCACGTTCGATGAGCTGTCTGAGCAAATGGATCCTGGACAATCTAGTTCTGGACCCTCATCTCAACATTCATTAAGTAGTCCCATTAGTTCTTCTCTTGTACAGAATCCCTCACCTTCAGTTCCATATGTACCCCTATCGGGAGAAGATTTAAAGAATTTGTTTGATCCAATGTTTGATGAATACTATGAACCTCTTGATAATGATCATTCTACACCATCAACAGTGGCGGCTCCTAATCCAATCAACGCAGAGAACCCATCTGTTTTCTGTGTCTCTATCTTAAGAAGCGCTTGCTGCAGATCACTCATCATCATCCTCAAATCCTCAATCCCCGAATGTACATCATGGAAATGACCCCTTTGATGGAGATAACCCCTTTGCCACTCCAGAAGATGCACCGTTTGAAAATATATTTGCCCCAAAACCAACACCTGAACCATCATATTCAGGGGATCCAAATTCTGCTACATCAGTCCCTCATCACAAACCACATGAACATATCAGAAAATGGACACATGATCATCCATTGGACAACATTATTGGGAACCCGTCTCGCCCGGTATCTACTCGTAAACAACTTGCCACAGATGCCTTATGGTGCTTCTTCAATTCAGTATTATCAAAGATCGAACCTAAAGATGTCAAAACAGCAATTTCTGAGGACAGCTGGTTTAGTGCTATGCAAAAATAAATCCATGAGTTTGATCATCTTGATGTATGGGAATTAGTACCTACTCAAGACTGTGCTATGATCATTGCTCTTAAGTGGATCTTCAAAGTGAAACTTGATGAGCATGGTGATGCACTGAAGAATAAGGCAAGACTAGTGGCTAAAGGATACCGACAAGAGGAGGGTATTGACTTTGAGGAATCATTTGCTCCGGTTGCACGAATTGAGGCTATCAGAATCTTCCTGGCTAATGCTGCTAGCAAGAACATGGTGGTTTATCAGATGGATGTAAAGACTGCTTTTCTTAATGGAGACCTCAAAGAAGTAGTTTACGTCAGTCAACCCGAAGGTTTTGTGAATCCAGAGCATCCTACCCATGTCTGTCGCTTGAAGAAGGCTCTTTACGGTTTGAAGCAAGCTCTAAGGGCATGGTATGATACACTGTCAAAGTTCCTATTGACAAATGGATTCAGCAAAAGAGCAGTTGATCTCACATTGTTCACCAGAAAGTCAGGCAAACACTTAATTCATGTTCAAATTTATGTTGATGATATTAATTTTGCCTCGACTAACCCTAATGAATGTGATCGATTTTCAAAGGAGATGGGTGATGCGCTCCAGAACAGTCAAGCTTTATCACTCAAGCCTGCCACTTGTGAATGGCAGACCGTAACAAGCTTAAAACGGCTCAGGAACGAACTCAATGAAGATCTGGGGAGTATAGTGTTTCCCCGGGTCGTTATGTCCCAGCGAGCTATGCAATGGATTATCAAACGTAAAGTGATCGAGGAATTTGAACGGAAAAAGGCTTTGATTATGATTATTACTACAGAAAAAGCCAACAAATAACAACGGCTTAAATGCAAATTAAAGGAGATTAAAAAGATAAAATCTATTAAATAAATGCTATCACTATTATTAAAATGATGTTTTTGTTCTTTTTGTTTTTATAAAACTTAATTTAAAAACTACGTAACGTACAAACAAAAAACGTGAAACTTACACAATATTAATCCTAAAAATATGAAAATGACATTTTTACAAACCTAATGATAAA
Source organism: Chrysanthemum seticuspe (assembly GCA_019973895.1). Classification (NCBI taxonomy): domain Eukaryota; kingdom Viridiplantae; phylum Streptophyta; class Magnoliopsida; order Asterales; family Asteraceae; genus Chrysanthemum; species Chrysanthemum seticuspe. Next base: position 45,365,622 of record BPTQ01000009.1, read on the forward strand.
AGAAAATTTATAGAAAAAGAAAATTATTTTTAACACTATTTAATTAATTATTATTAATTAAAAACTAATTTTAACTATTAAATAATAGCTTATAATACAAGAAAATAGGAAATAAAGCTAGAAAAATAAAATTTTGACTTAGAAAAATCTAAAATAACAAAAAAAGAATTTTCAAAACTATTTTTATATTTTTCTGATTATTTTTGTATTTTTTATGAATTTTAAACTATTAAAAACTAATTAAATTACTAAAAATTACAAAATAAACTATGAAAAATCTGGAAAATTACTTTTTTTACTTTTTATATTTATCTAAACCTAAGAAAATTGAAAAATTATTTTTGTGAACCTTTTCTGAATTTTTTGTATTAAAAGCTAATTAAAAATGCTTAAAAACTAATTTAAATTAAGAAAAATGGCAAATCAACTTAGAAAAATCTGAAAATTTCAGGAAAACTCTAAAATGATGTACTGAATCTAGGAAAATTGGAAAAACAAGTGCTTATTTGGAAGAAATAGAAACTGATGAGCCAAGTGCTTATGAAATAAGCACTTGGATAAGCTAAAGGAGCACCAAAGAGCACTAAACTGAAACAGCAGCTACAACATGTGAAATCTACTAAATACTAACCTATCTCAACTAGTCTAGACCTCTAAAATGCAAACTACAGAGATTTGACTTGATTCAATTTGAAAACTGAAAACAGCTATGCCTACCAATTATAAGCTAATGCATCAGCTTATCTAAAGAGCTTAACTGAAAACCATATCTTGGGAACTAAAGACCACCCAGCAAAGACTTTATAAACAAATTTTTAGACCCTAGTAATCTACTTTGACCCCTGAGCAGGGTCTGCAAAAAAACTGGGAAAACTGCTTGGGTGTATGTCCTTTCACAGGGCATATGAGAGCTTTTTGGACAGCTTATTTGAAGCTTAAGAAGCCTTTGGAAAAATTTGCAAAAATCATTTATGGAAACTAGACCAGCTAAACTTGCTAAGTTCAAAACACCAAAAGCTGTTGATCAATGACTAGCCAATGATAAATCTACTCAGTTGAGGAAAAACTGCTTTTAGTAACTTTTGACTTTTGCAACAGAAATGAAATTTTGACTTTTATGAGTTTTGATCCCAAATGCTTGGCTGACTTGGATGTTTAATGGTGAAATAACACTGATGCAAGCTAACTCAATTACTTCTAAACCTATACTCGGTCTTATAGCTAGTGAATCCAACAGAAATTAACATAGAAGCAGTTTGAATGTGATTTTGACTTTTATAACTCTAAGGTCCAATTGAATGATCTAAATGACTCTTATATTCCTAAAGTGGACTCAAGAAACAGAACTTGGCCAATTTCTAGCCTTCTAACTCAGTTAAACCAATTGAACCAAACACTCCTTACAGGTTAATTTTTTGCAACTCAACTAGTCTAAACCCAAACCTAAACTATCTTAATCCTTGATTCAGATTCTAATTATGACTATAGGCCTTCATGATGCCAGTGTTTCAACTATAACTACACATCTACACTTATGATGATTATGCATGTTATCTTAGATGAACAATACTAATACAACCACTGAATACTTGAAGAACAGATGATAAACTGATCTAATACAGCTAGAAATACTAAACTCTAATAGATAAGATTGATGTTTAAACACTACAAGCACCAGAAATCAAAACTTACTATTCTAAATCACTGAATAAAGAATCAAAAAGAGAGATGAGCTAACCAATGTTCTGCAACTATGGCATGTACTTGAAATGAATGAAACAGCACCAAAATCTGCTATCAACTCCAGACCATGTCCAAACTTAACCCAATTCCTAAGCTATCTTGGCCTTCCAAATTAGTTAAATCATTGTTATATTAGGTTGACTTTTGTTGACCATGGACCAAATCTATTTGAAACTTAATTGTGAGCTTATAGAAAGCTATCATAAGCTTATACAAGATTGTTTGAGATTAAATACAAGCTACTGCAAGCTTAAACATGAGATTTTAGAATTGAAAATTTCAACAGTAACCTGAAATGTGGAGTTTATCTAAAAACTTGGATTGAGAACTCAACAACACATTACAATGATACTTTAACTTAAATGTGATACAAAGAAACTGAGATTACAACATTTTGATTAATCTAAGACATTAATTAAAAAAAAAACGACATAAAGAAAATTTTATAAAACTAGCTACCCTTTGCTTCACTGTCTTCCTCTTCTTTTATACACCCAAACTCTTTCTCTCACCTCTCTCTTCAAATCCCACTAACAATTCTGACCCTTGGATTAGTAAATTTGATCTTGGCCGTTTGAAGGGTTTTGGCGCCAAATTTAGTTTAACAGCTGGAGGTTGAGTGGGATTGGTAGAAGGAATTTAATGCACTCTTGGAGTTATGTGTTTGGAGGGGGGGTAGAGTAGGGATGATGGTGGAGTGTAGCAGAAGGAGTTGCAGGTTTTGATATGATGAAGAAGTGGATGCCCGTGAGTTGGAGGGAAAGAAGCAGTCAAAGGAGTTTGACTGGCTTATAATAATAAGGGGAGGTCAAAAGTGGGGGTCCAAAAGGCTTTAAGGCAGGTGGTCATTTGCAATTGACAAGTCCAAAAAGGGTGAAGGGGTCTAAATAATCAAGGGACTTCATTTGTAATTTCTGAAACTGTAGGGACCTAGGCTGCCAATATCTCAAAGTTGCTCCAAGGACTGAAATTGACAAGGGTTAATATTACAAGGACCAAAGTTGCCATTTTCAGATTTTCCAGGGACCATTTTTGCCAAATTTCAAAGTTGGAGGACCAAACTTGTAATTTTCTCAAACTTTTGACATTTTTCACCAAAGGACTAAATTTGACAAGTTATGATTTTAAAAGGACCTTTGGTGATTTTTCTTTTGAAATTTTGACTCAGGGACTATTTTTGACAATTTTAGAAACTTGGGGGACTGAAACTGCCAATTATGCAAACTTTGCTCATTTTTCATCTGATTTTGAACATTTTGCATCTGAAACATATAAAATGCAATTTTGGAATATTTTCAGTATTTTGATGCATTTCTGAGCATTTTTAGACGTTTTGCAGTTCAGATTTGACTAAAATTATGAGTATTTACACACTCATCAATCCCCCACACTAAACTATTGCTAGTTCCTAGCAATCTTTTGAGAAAAACTTAATGGATTTGAATCTCTTTACCAAAAGCCATTACTTCTGGAGTAGCCAAATGTTTTAGTTCAAGTAAGAACCATGGTACACCGATAACCATGTGATTTTGAGCAAACCACCAGCTTCCAACGGATTTGATTTTGTCTTTACCAGAAGCCGTTTGCTCTGGACTAGCCAACTCTTAGATAAATTATCAATATTATCTTTGGTGAGCTGATTACCAATTATGGTTTTTCCACTGCCTTTACCACAAGCCATGACCTTGCGGGCTAGCCAACTCTTCACTTTTTAGGATAAGGTGAGCTGAATACCATACAATTTTGGGCAAATTGCAAGCCGTAAACGGATTTGAGATATCTTTACCAAGAGCCGTTTGCTCCTGGATTAGCCAATCCTTTTTGTTTATTAGACAAGGCGGACTGATAACCAATTGAGTAAGTGTAGAACACTTACTCCAAAAAAAAAATTTTGGCCAAAAACGGGGGAATCGGTATAATTATATGATAAAATTCGTGAGAATTCCCCCCCACACTTAGAAATGAATATTGCCCTCAATATTCAAAGTACCGGCGGTTATGCCGAAACAAAGAACGTAAAAGGGAAATACTACGGCCATTATTTAGAAAGAAGATTTTTTTTTTTTTTTTATACACAACATGTGGGGCAACCCCCCCCCCCCCACACACACTAGGGTGGTAGAAAGTAGAAAGAAGAAGCTGAACTGTCAAGTTTTATCACACAAGCTAGCCACTTGTGAATGGCTAACCGTAACAAACTTAAGACAGCTCAGAAATATGGGTCACAACCCATATGGCATGCTACTGTTTTTGATTCCCGAGTCGCTAGCTTGACTCGACCCCGTATTCATTTGTTCATGGGGAAAGTAACGTGGAAAACCAATCTCGATCGGACTTTCGTTCATAATGTTAATAAACATATGAACATCAGAAAGTTCCACACCGATGAGATATAACCGCGGTATTGTTAATAGTAGAGACTATAAGGGATGATACCGGGGTCAAAGATGGTGTCCTCATTCCCGAAAGAGAAAAGGGAAAAAGCAACCACACCATCTGTGAAGAATGGAATAAAGACGTACATGAGAATGCAAGTCCATTCCTCAGCAGAGAGTAGCAAATCACCAGTTTTGACATCTTTAAGCTTAAACTTGAAGCTTAGATGGTGATCGTCAAGAAGATGTCTGGGAGGGAGGGTGGGAAACGGTTCTTCAATCAACAGACTTTCCAGAAAAAGGATGTCTCCCTCCGGATCAAAGTAAGTGTTATCAATTCCCGTTGGAATTGACTCATCACTAAGAAATGCATCGACTTCATTCCAAAAGTTGTCATCTTCCTCATCAGGAGTGAGAGAAGGGATGGAAGAGTCGGGGATAAGACTAGAAGATGATGGGTCATTTTTGAGCATTTCATCAATGGGAAGAATGTCTCCCATTGGATCACAAACATCATCATCCAACTCAGATGAAACTGAAGAGAGTTTGGTTTCATCCACAGAGTTAACAATCTCGATGCGACAAACTGATTCCGGAGGTGGGACAAGTGGTGTGCTCTTAGAGCTAGCAGTTTCCACCACTTCCGATGAAGTCTCCGATTCTAGATCATCATCATCAAGAACACTCTTGACTTCCCTGGTACAACTTTCAAACCATTTGTTTGAACCAGGGTTGATTTTCAAAGCTTTAAGCTCAGCACGTTTTTGGTGAACACTCTTAACCGTGAAATTTGAGAGTGTTGCATTGATTCTTTCAGATCTTTGATCAATTGTGGCAACACTCTGTTTGTATAGAGGTTTGGAGTCTTGGTTGATATTCAATGTGAGCTCTTCGTTGTCAACCCGTATGGTCAACTCTTCAGCAAACACATCAATCAGAGCATGACTCGTTCTCAAGAAAGCTCTCCCTAAGATGAGGGGAACTCTAGGATCTGCATCGAAGTCTACTACAACAAAGTCAGTAGGAAAGTGAAACTTTCCCACTTTCATCACGACATCCTCGGCTATCCCACGTGGACGGGTTACGGAACGGTCCGCTAGCTCGAGTGTCATACAAGTCGATGAAAGCTTAGGAAGAGACAGTTTCTTCCATACTGAGAGTGGCATGAGGTTAATGCTAGCGCCAAGATCGGCCAAGGCGGAGCATTGAACCATCCCCGAGAAATCACACGGGATTAGAAATCTACCAGGGTCTTCAAGCTTTTTGGGAAGCTTCTTGAGAAGGACCGCTGAGCATTGCTCATTGAGAGGAGTTTTAGCCATCTCTGATAGCTTATCTTTGTTGGTGAGTAAGCCTTTAAGCGTGGATGCAAATTTAGGCATTAGAACGAGAGCATCAACGAAGCTTATATCAAAGTGAAGCTCATTGAAGATTTGGAAAATTTTTTCCATTTGCTCTTTGTTTTTGTCTTTGAGCTTCTCATCATTCATTCTTGATGGGTAGGGAAGCTGACTAGACTTTTGAGCCGGAATGGAAGTGTTTTCTGGCTCAGGATTTTTCCTCGGAACATCGGGTTCCGGACTTAAGGCTTGGACTACCGAAGGTAGGACGTGTGCGGTACTTCGTGGGCTTGAATAATGCACCTTGTCCGTTGTCTCCTTGGTAACTTGACTCAATGCTACAGGAGGAGGGGGCATAGGAGTCGAAGGTCCATTGTGCGTCTTACCACTACGAGTGGTGACGGCTTTCAACTCGGCATTGGGATTGGGAATAGTATTTCTTGGGAGTCCTCCAGAAGATGATGAGGCTTTGTTCATATTCATGTTCATGAAACTGCTCATCATATTCTTTAACTCATTTGTCTGCCGAGATAATGTGGTATCAATTTCCCTTTTTAGCTCACCTCTCATGTTATTGATCTGAGTTTGCATTGAACGTATGCTTGTCTCAGTAATTTTCATGAAGTCATTGGGTAAGGGAGCTTGAGGAGGTTGTTGATAGCTTTGATGATTTGGAGCTTGATAAGGTTGGTTGAAATTGTTCCGGTTTTGATTGAAATTTTGAGAGTTATTGAAATTTTGTCCTTGATTCGGAACAAAGCGATTTTGATTGCCATGGTTTTGCACAGGAGGAAAACCAGGTGGTGTCATACCGCTAGGTGCACGGTAGTGAGGATCAGCTTGTGGTCGGTATTGATTGTGGTTTACAGCAGCTACGGGAGCTTGGTAAAAAGAAGCATCGGTTGCTTGACAATCATAATACGCGTGTGGACCACTACAAATTTCACACACCTTGTTTATGGCTTTGATTGGTTCCGGCTTATGAATTTCGCTTTTGATTTCCTTTACCTCTTTTATCATACAATGGATGATGTCCGTTAGAGCGGCTAACGGAGCGGCTAACTCGGAAGAGTTACCGGATGAAGAAGCAGGAGTGTTCGGAACATTGACTTTGTTGCGAGAAATAGGAACTTTTGATTTACTCTCGCAAATTTCAAGCACATCTTTAGGTCTACGATTCAAGATATTGCCACCCGCGGATACGTTCAAAGAATCTTGATCATTACCGTTCAACCCATTATAAAAGATATTAACTTGTTGAAGCTCCGTGAATTCATGATGGGGGCATTTCCTGAGGAGATCTTTGAATCTCTCCCATGCCTCTCCAAAATTTTCATTGAAATTTTGACGAAATCCAGAAATTTCATTTTTAAGATTAGTCGTCTTTGATGGAGGAAAGAAATAGTTGACAAACTTTTGAACAAGATCCTCCCATGTTTCGATGGATCGAGGGGGTTCTTTTTCCAGCCAAATCCGGGCTGCCCCCTCAAGTGAGAATGGAAATAGCATCAACTTAATCACTTTTTGTGGCACATCCTTGAAATTGATGGTTGAAGTCAACTTGTTAAACCAACGGATGTGTGCATACGGGTCTTCTCGATCAGACCCGCGGAATTGATTCGTAGACACAAGTTGGATTAAATGTGTCTTCAATTCGAAGTGATCAGAATTGATTACCGGTAAAACGATGGCATCCCCATAACCCTCGGTGGGTGCTTGGAGCATTTCCGCCATAGTGCGTTCGTCTGCCATATTGTTGATTGAAATAGTGCGAATCTCGGGTTCGACTATTTGGGCAGCACGCCTACGAGAACGTCTTCTAGGAATTTCTGCTAGATCATGCAAAGGACTCAATGATCTAGAAGAACGAGTGCGCATGCACTAGAGTTAACTCTAAGGACTCTCAGAGTTAAGGAGAGAAATGGAATTATGAAGATATTTATAAAAATTGGGTGAGAAGAATCTTTTGGGTTTTCTGGTTCTGACAAGTAGATATCACAACAAAATCAATTAACACAAAATCGAGGCAAAACAACAGTGAACTTGAACCAATAATCACAATATGAATGGCTTCTTTGAAAAAGGTACACCAATCACAAGGACACAAAGGTAAGTTTTGAATCTTTGGTTCGGGAACTTATTATGGTCGTACCCCCAGTTAGGTAGTACACTGCCTTGGTTTGCGGTGGTAATCTTTTAAGTTGTTATTATTAAAGAAAACGACAAATCTTTTTGTATTTTTATATTTGATACATATATAGAAACAAAAGGAAAAATATTTTTGTGTTTTATACGTTTTTGGATGTTTTTGGGTTTTTGGATTTTTTATAAGAAAATATGGATATATATATATGGATAGATATGGATGATTTGAACAAATGAGTGAGTATTCAAACAACTAATCTGCTAAACGTAGGACAATTAGCACAGCTCCCCGGCAGCGGCGCCAAAAATTTGATGCGCTCCAGAACAGTCAAGCTTTATCACTCAAGCCTGCCACTTGTGAATGGCAGACCGTAACAAGCTTAAAACGGCTCAGGAACGAACTCAATGAAGATCTGGGGAGTATAGTGTTTCCCCGGGTCGTTATGTCCCAGCGAGCTATGCAATGGATTATCAAACGTAAAGTGATCGAGGAATTTGAACGGAAAAAGGCTTTGATTATGATTATTACTACAGAAAAAGCCAACAAATAACAACGGCTTAAATGCAAATTAAAGGAGATTAAAAAGATAAAATCTATTAAATAAATGCTATCACTATTATTAAAATGATGTTTTTGTTCTTTTTGTTTTTATAAAACTTAATTTAAAAACTACGTAACGTACAAACAAAAACGTGAAACTTACACAATATTAATCCTAAAAATATGAAAATGACATTTTTACAAACCTAATGATAAAAGAAAATTTATAGAACAAGAAAATTATTTTTAACACTATTTAATTAATTATTATTAATTAAAAACTAATTTTAACTATTAAATAATAGCTTATAATACAAGAAAATAGGAAATAAAGCTAGAAAAATAAAATTTTGACTTAGAAAAATCTAAAATAACAAAAAAAGAATTTTCAAAACTATTTTTATATTTTTCTGATTATTTTTGTATTTTTTATGAATTTTAAACTATTAAAAACTAATTAAATTACTAAAAATTACAAAATAAACTATGAAAAATCTGGAAAATTACTTTTTTTACTTTTTATATTTATCTAAACCTAAGAAAATTGAAAAATTATTTTTGTGAACCTTTTCTGAATTTTTTGTATTAAAAGCTAATTAAAAATGCTTAAAAACTAATTTAAATTAAGAAAAATAGCAAATCAACTTAGAAAAATCTGAAAATTTCAGGAAAACTCTAAAATGATGTACTGAATCTAGGAAAATTGGAAAAACAAGTGCTTATTTGGAAGAAATAGAAACTGATGAGCCAAGTGCTTATGAAATAAGCACTTGGATAAGCTAAAGGAGCACCAAAGAGCACTAAACTGAAACAGCAGCTACAACATGTGAAATCTACTAAATACTAACCTATCTCAACTAGTCTAGACCTCTAAAATGCAAACTACAGAGATTTGACTTGATTCAATTTGAAAACTGAAAACAGCTATGCCTACCAATTATAAGCTAATGCATCAGCTTATCTAAAGAGCTTAACTGAAAACCATATCTTGGGAACTAAAGACCACCCAGCAAAGACTTTATAAACAAATTTTTAGACCCTAGTAATCTACTTTGACCCCTGAGCAGGGTCTGCAAAAAAACTGGGAAAACTGCTTGGGTGTATGTCCTTTCACAGGGCATATGAGAGCTTTTTGGACAGCTTATTTGAAGCTTGAGAAGCCTTTGGAAAAATTTGCAAAAATCATTTATGGAAACTAGACCAGCTAAACTTGCTAAGTTCAAAACACCAAAAGCTGTTGATCAATGACTAGCCAATGATAAATCTACTCAGTTGAGGAAAAACTGCTTTTAGTAACTTTTGACTTTTGCAACAGAAATGAAATTTTGACTTTTATGAGTTTTGATCCCAAATGCTTGGCTGACTTGGATGTTTAATGGTGAAATAACACTGATGCAAGCTAACTCAATTACTTCTAAACCTATACTCGGTCTTATAGCTAGTGAATCCAACAGAAATTAACATAGAAGCAGTTTGAATGTGATTTTGACTTTTATAACTCTAAGGTCCAATTGAATGATCTAAATGACTCTTATATTCCTAAAGTGGACTCAAGAAACAGAACTTGGCCAATTTCTAGCCTTCTAACTCAGTTAAACCAATTGAACCAAACACTCCTTACAGGTTAATTTTTTGCAACTCAACTAGTCTAAACCCAAACCTAAACTATCTTAATCCTTGATTCAGATTCTAATTATGACTATAGGCCTTCATGATGCCAGTGTTTCAACTATAACTACACATCTACACTTATGATGATTATGCATGTTATCTTAGATGAACAATACTAATACAACCACTGAATACTTGAAGAACAGATGATAAACTGATCTAATACAGCTAGAAATACTAAACTCTAATAGATAAGATTGATGTTTAAACACTACAAGCACCAGAAATCAAAACTTACTATTCTAAATCACTGAATAAAGAATCAAAAAGAGAGATGAGCTAACCAATGTTCTGCAACTATGGCATGTACTTGAAATGAATGAAACAGCACCAAAATCTGCTATCAACTCCAGACCATGTCCAAACTTAACCCAATTCCTAAGCTATCTTGGCCTTCCAAATTAGTTAAATCATTGTTATATTAGGTTGACTTTTGTTGACCATGGACCAAATCTATTTGAAACTTAATTGTGAGCTTATAGAAAGCTATCATAAGCTTATACAAGATTGTTTGAGATTAAATACAAGCTACTGCAAGCTTAAACATGAGATTTTAGAATTGAAAATTTCAACAGTAACCTGAAATGTGGAGTTTATCTAAAAACTTGGATTGAGAACTCAACAACACATTACAATGATACTTTAACTTAAATGTGATACAAAGAAACTGAGATTACAACATTTTGATTAATCTAAGACATTAATTAAAAAAAAACGACATAAAGAAAATTTTATAAAACTAGCTACCCTTTGCTTCACTGTCTTCCTCTTCTTTTATACACCCAAACTCTTTCTCTCACCTCTCTCTTCAAATCCCACTAACAATTCTGACCCTTGGATTAGTAAATTTGATCTTGGCCGTTTGAAGGGTTTTGGCGCCAAATTTAGTTTAACAGCTGGAGGTTGAGTGGGATTGGTAGAAGGCATTTAATGCACTCTTGGAGTTATGTGTTTGGAGGGGGGGTAGAGTAGGGATGATGGTGGAGTGTAGTAGAAGGAGTTGCAGGTTTTGATATGATGAAGAAGTGGATGCCCGTGAGTTGGAGGGAAAGAAGCAGTCAAAGGAGTTTGACTGGCTTATAATAATAAGGGGAGGTCAAAAGTGGGGGTCCAAAAGGCTTTAAGGCAGGGGGTCATTTGCAATTGACAAGTCCAAAAAGGGTGAAGGGGTCTAAATAATCAAGGGACTTCATTTGTAATTTCTGAAACTGTAGGGACCTAGGCTGCCAATATCTCAAAGTTGCTCCAAGGACTGAAATTGACAAGGGTTAATATTACAAGGACCAAAGTTGCCATTTTCAGATTTTCCAGGGACCATTTTTGCCAAATTTCAAAGTTGGAGGACCAAACTTGTAATTTTCTCAAACTTTTGACATTTTTCACCAAAGGACTAAATTTGACAAGTTATGATTTTAAAAGGACCTTTGGTGATTTTTCTTTTGAAATTTTGACTCAGGGACTATTTTTGACAATTTTAGAAACTTGGGGGACTGAAACTGCCAATTATGCAAACTTTGCTCATTTTTCATCTGATTTTGAACATTTTGCATCTGAAACATATAAAATGCAATTTTGGAATATTTTCAGTATTTTGATGCATTTCTGAGCATTTTTAGACGTTCTGCAGTTCAGATTTGACTAAAAATGATGAGTATTTACACACTCATCAATGGGCTCAAAATTTCAAATGTCTATGATGGGACAAATGTCATTTTTCTTAGGATTACAAATTTCACAAAGTCCCGGAGGCATTTTTATTAATCAATCTAAATATGCAAATGAAATTTTAAAGAAATTTGGATTTGATTCTTGTGACCCTGTTAACACTCCCATGGTGGAGCGCACAAAATTGGATGAGGACCACTCAGGGATCATGGTTGATCAAACGAAATATCGAAGTATGATTGGATCCCTGATGTACCTCACAGCCAGTAGACCTGATATTCTGTTCGTTGTATGCATGTGTGCTAGATACCAGGCTAAGCTTACCAAAAATCACCTTGAAGCGGTTAAACGGGTCTTTCGGTATCTCCAAGGAACCATTAACATGGGACTTTGGTATCCGAAGGACACCGATATGTCACTAACAGCATATGCAGATGCAGACCATGCAGGGTGTCAAGATACACGTCGAAGTACGTTAGGAGGTGCTCAGTTTTTGGGAGATAAGTTAGTAAGCTGGTCTTCGAAGAAACAAATGAGTACTTCTATATCCTCTACTAAGGCTGAATACATAGCCATGTCATCTTGTTGTGCTCAAATCTTATGGATGAGATCACAATTATCTGACTATGTCTTTGTATTCAACAAAGTTCCTCTGTATTGTGATAACAAAAGTGCTATTGCTCTCTGCTGCAACAATGTTCAACACTCAAGGGCAAAGCACATTGACATTCAACATTACTTTTTTTTGGGTAAAGGGGAGTAATCCTGCACCCTGGTAAATATATTAACCAAAAAACGTTTAAGTACAATGGATATGAGTGAAATCCCATATCTCAGCCCGTTACATAGGCATAAAGCTTACATAACAAGATACTACCTATTTTCTACACAAGAAAACAAACCACTACTCTAATGATAACATAGGACATAACGAAAGAAAATTACTTCCTAGGTCCTTGAAGCTTGGTGCCATACATGGCATTAAAGGCATCCAAATTCCCTGGAAGATCAGAAACCTGCTTCGCATAGTCATCATAGTCATAGTCATCATACTCATCTTCAAACTCTTGGCCACCACCGAATAGATTAGCAGACTCATCAAATGGGTTAGCAACCACCTCATCTTCAGAATCAGACACCACGATATCTCCCACTTTAGAAAAAGGGTTAACTCTCTTAGTAGAAGAGGTGGGCGGAATACAAGAATCAATAGTTATAGGAGACACACCCGACTCCATCTCTTTCAAATCACTCACAAGGGGTTCTTGTGATGCAGTACCTGTCTTAGTAGACTTATCTTCATTAACTTCCATTTTATGACCAGAATCCACATCCTTGTTGGTGTCATTTGAAGGAATACCAAAAGCATCCGTATATTCCATATTAAGAGCATCAAACTGATTAGATGTAGAGATCTTTATTCCACTCGAACTAGCCACATCAGAAGCATTCTTCTTAGTGACTTCCACTTTCTTAGGTTCAGGAGGAGTCTTTTTGGGTTGATATTGAAACTGCTTACCCACAACAGGTTTAGTAAACCCTCCTTGACCTGGAATAGTAGAACCACCTTGCTTTCCCTTCTTCTTATTATTGACCGTCTTGAAACCATCATTAACACGCTTAGTAGGCTGAGCAGGAGGTTCAACAACTTTCGGACATTCAATAAGAGTATGACCAAAAATCTTACATTTATCACAATGAGGTGGTTTCCACTCGTATTCAACCCGTATCTTCTCAATAGTCGTGTAACCACCCGCATTTTCAGGTTATTTTTCATTTTTGAGAATTTACTATTCACTTTTACTATTCATTTTCACTATTCATATCGTAAATATTTTTTTTTATTTTACTATCATGACAAGATAAATAAACTCGACAAGTCGTCCTGACGGCGCACGTTGAATCCATTCAGAACCGTTTTCACGAAACCGTGTCCGAGAACTACTTTAGGGTTAAAACGTCATTCGGACATCCCGATATGTCCAGTAAACCATATAAACATTAGAAATATGTATTTCTACCATTTTATGACAATTCCACAAGTTTTGGAATTTTACGTTTTTCAGTTCTGCGTTTTACGCGAATTACGCGTTTTTGACCCGTATTTCCAGCTTTAAGCAGCGTTTTTGCACCCAATGAGACTTATCACTCATTTTATATTTTTAGATGGAGTATAATGATGAGTCTCATCATTCCTACAAGTTTCGTATTTTTACGATACCCGGTTTTACGTTTTATGGCTTAACGACTTACGGTTGGCATTTAACGGAACCAAAACTTACTCTAAACTCAAGATAAGATAAAAAATAACCACCTAAGTCATCTTATCATGTCTAAACTGACCTAAGGGTGGGGAGTCACCATTTATGTGGCTTGATCCTAAGCATGCATCATTTTGATCATTACAAGTGTCCTAACTTAACCATGGTTAATAATTAACCCAATATATGGTCAACCAAACTTACCCTCCTATAAATAGGAAGTGAAATACATCATAAACTCCCTCACAAACTGATTTTTGGTCGTTCATACCCTAAACCACTCACATCTTCCATCATTTGATCTATAAACTCCAAGTTTATGCAAGGAAGTTCCAAAGATCAAGCTACTTCATCAAATCTCTAGCAAGTTTAAGTGATCCTCTTGAGTTTAAATCCACTCAAGTCACTTAGTACTTCATCACCAACTCTTCAAGTTTGCAAGGGTGCTAAGGTGTGGAAAGCTAGCTCAATACAAAGTCTTACCCGATCAATCAAAGTCCTATCCTTACTAAGTTACTCCTTTCTATTTTGAAAGCCAAAAGTTGTAAGCAACTTATCACCACCATCATCTCATCTTTATTATTCATAGTCTTAACTATTTCATGCTATATATATAGTTACTATGTTGATTCATGATGTACATATACTCAATCACTTGTTTTAATTCACATATTGTCATAAAAGTAACAAACTAGTAAACTAGTCATATTCTACACATGAGAGACCATTAAAAACAGTAACATAAGGACTTTATAACTTACATAATATGGTAGACAAGATTAAAAGGTAAACATAGCAATTTGAATCACCCGAAACGGACAAACGAGTCAAAAGTTATAAGCAAAATAAGTTAGCGAAACCTAAACGCCGAAACTGCCCATAACTTTCTGTTTTGAGTTCTGCCCTTTTTAAAATGGTACTTCTGGTCCGAATCATAAAAAAGTTAAAACACGAAAGTTGTCCGGAACGACGTTTTCCTTCAATATTAAAGAAGCTCGGACCTTGAAAACGCATAAATAGGCCAAAATCTTTCAAAAACAGAAACTGCCGTAAATATAGTCTCATAACTATACTTTTGTCACAACTAAAAGCAAACCAAGAGGCCTAATGGCCATTAGCCAAGACCACGGCTACGGCTAAGGCCAAAGCTAAGTCTCAAAACCATGGAAGTCAAGACCAAAGTCACGGCAAAGCCATGGCTAAAGCCTCGAGGCTTGTTTGAAACGACGAGAACTTGTAAAAACTAGATAGTTATTAAAACATGATAAACTTTATGTTATAACAATCTTCACTCAAAACATATGTTGTATTTACTAAGTGCTACAATAGTAGGGAGCTTCATGTGAGGGGTTTCATTTGAGTAAAACGTATCGACGAGTTGCTGGATTTACGAATTAAAGTATCCTAGCTCCTCGAACGTTTACTGCATGACCTCTGAATTATGATGGCCCGAACGGTAGTACGATATCTATAAACTAAATACGTTTTCACATATTAAAGATCTTTCTATAAACATCATATGATAATTGACTACATCATGATCAACATAGGAATATATATATATATATATATATATATATAGGATGGTTTATGTTTTCTTAAACATTATTCCAAACTTAAGTCGCAATATTTCATTTTTAGGTTGCACGTAGAAGTCTTCCGACTTATCTATCACATCCGTTAGTACTTAACATCATCAACTCTCGGTGAGTTCATAGCCCCACTTTTTATTACTTAATTGTTTTACAAACCCTTGGGGGAGATACATGCTTTATTTTAAACCGAACACATTGCTTTCAAACTGTATGCTTATCTGATTGTTTTATTAGCACTAAGTTACCGCATTTGCCAAACATAAGTCCCTAAATCATGAATCATTAATCACTATGTGAGAGTGGGCGCGAATATTGTGAATAGATCTATTGGGATTGACGAATCCCGTTTGTGTTGGCCCGTTAGAGGCAAACAAACGCACTATATTTGAGTAACATTAGGTAAAAATGGCAATTTTACCTACTAGGGCACGTACCAACAATTTCTCCAATTAATTTTGGAACACGTTAACGCCTTGATTGCATGATGCTTAGTCTAATAATAACTGTTTTATTTTCAAACCATTGGTGTGAGTCTAATTAACTCACGCTACCAACATAATGTGTTCAACCATTTAACAAACTCTATGAATTTCACTCAACCTTTGTGTTGACAGTTTTAAGCATGTATTTCAGGTCCATAATGTCGGAAGCTGGCACGGAAGGGCAAGATCAAGAAGGCTATATACATAAATATTTTATCATTCACAAAGCATCAAAAACTTTATATTGATGTGTTTTGTAATCAATGGAACCAACTGGGACCTATTTTGTAAACTCTGATATATTTGAATGATAAAGCCTTTTTAAAACGACTCCTTTAGAGATCGTTTTCTATTATTATGACTGTTGTGCCATCAAGTAATACCCAGTTTGAATTCCGCTGCATATCATGAATTGGGGGTGTTACAGATTGGTACCAGAGCCATAGTTATAGAGAAACGAGTCTAAATTAAGACTTAAACTATAACTGCTTTTGCAAACAAAAATATTTTATAGCCTTCCGTTCTCCGTGCCTTCCATCCTCCAGACGATTATGGGCTTTCAAGACATGTTATAATAACATGAACATATTAGTATATTGATATATACACTTGAATTATTTAAAGCTTTCCCGTAAATATTATAACTATTTTAACATCATATCCTTTTGTAGTCACTATGTCTGTGCCTGCATCTCCCGATTACATTCCGGCATCACCCGAACAAATTCCAAACATTCCAATCATTCCAGAACTAGAATTTCCTGATATTAATGACGACTACCTTGATGCCGTTGATTACGAAGATGAACCATATGAAGATATGGACGAAGAAGAAGAAGAGGATCTGATTATACCAGATTCTCCTGAATATAATGTTCAGGATTGGGTAGAATCCGAGGATGATCAAGAGGAAAACTATGTATATGGTGTAGCACCATTATCACCACCTCCTGCCTCAGAAACATCTTCCGAACCTAATCCTACTAACCCTATTCAAGGACCAACATCCACTCATGAAGTCGGCGGGTCATCCACAATGATACCTGCTTTCATAAACTCTGCCCAATACGAACTTTACCGTTTAAAACAACACATGGACCTAACTCAACATAAAGTCCAAAGTATGGCATGGCAGATGAATCAACAAGAATCATTTGTCGTTGCGGCCAAAACTGAGGCCATCCATGCTCGTCAACGCTTGGACTTATTCATATTAGATATGAGTTATGTGAAGAGGGACTTGGATTATGTTGCAGATACCATCTTCCATCCACTAACTGGATGGGAAGACATCAAAGATAGGTTATCAAGAGTGGAAAGAATCCAGTGCCAAGACGCGGCACAGATTCAAGAACTATGAAATCACTTAAGCTCGACAGAGATCCGACTAGACGTTGCTAACTTCGACCGATATTATCTTCGAAAGGAGTTGTATGATATGCAATCTTCTATGAATGCCATGCAACAGAAAATACATAAAAAAGAGGTCGAAGAAAACTGTATAAGTGATAGCATCGATGTTCTAGCCGTATATGGAAACATCGATTCGTTCAACCAATCTTAGACTATGTGATATACTAGTTATCTTTTGTACTTCTAAACTGATTAGACTCAGTTAGAAAACTCTGTGTAACTCATGTAATAGCTAACAGTAGTAAAGTGTTGTAATTACTAAACTGAAAGTTTCAGTTAGTACATTTTGAAGAAGCTTGTAATAGGTTTCAATTTTGTAAATCAATCAACGTTATGTGAATAAAAACTCTGGTTTTATGCTATCATGTGTTATGGTTTAAAACTCCAAACTTTATTATTTCTAACCTTCCATAAAAAAAAATCATGATCTTTTTATAACTCTTGATATCTCTTTTTAATAGAATCATGCCGCCAAAGAAAGCTAAAGCACCTCAACCAATGACTCCAGCTGCCATTGAGCGAATGATTACTACTCGAGTGAATGCAGCAATTAACGCGGAACGAGCAGCCATAGCCGCTGAAGCTGCCGCTGCCGCTGAAGCCGCTGCTGCAGCCGCCGCTACCGCTGCTGCAACAACCGCAGCCGCTGAAGCCGCCGCAGCCGCTGAAGCCGCCGCAGCTGCTGAGGCCGCCGCTGCCGCTGAGGCCGTCGCTGCCGCTGAGGCTGCCGCAGCCGCTGAAGCCGCCGCAGCCGCTGAAGCCGCCGCTGCCGCTGAAACTGCCGCAGTCGCTGAAGCTGCTAGGCTTGTCACAGCTAGTGCAACTAGAGGTTGCTCATACAAAGAATTTATGAGTTGCAAACCCACAAATTTCAAGGGTTTAGAAGGAGTCGTGGGCTTAACTCGCTAGTTTGAAAGAATGGAATCTGTGTTCTCAATCAGCAAATGCGCTGAAAGTGACAAGGTTCAATATGCCACTTGTACACTACTGGATCAGGCATTATCATGGTGGAATTCAGTTGCTTAACCAATAGGCATCATGAGTGCTTATCAAATCTCCTGGGTTGCTCTAAAGGGTTTAATGATCAAGGAGTATTGCCCTCGTAGTGAGATACAGAAATTGGAAGTGGAATTCTGGAACCATGTTCTTAAAGGTGTTGACATTGCTACTTACAACCGTCGATTTCAAGAATTGGCGATACTATGTCCATCTATGGTTCCAACAACTGAAAAGTTGTTAGAGAGATATATCTAGGGACTTACGCCTATCATCCAGGGAAACGTGACATCGTTTGATCCAAAGTCACTTGATGATGCTATGCGAATGTCTCGAAGTCTCATGGATCAAGTGGTTCGAACAGGAGCTACCCAAAGACAGAATCTCAACACTACCACAAACAACGCCAACTACCGTAATAACAACAACCATACAAACAACAACAACAACCGAAACAACAACAACAAACGACAATGGGATAACAACCAAAGAAACACTATCAACAACCAAAATCGTAACACCCAACACCATCAGCAACAAAACAAAAGACAAGAAGCCTCAACGGCCTATGTAGCAGCACCAGCTGGAGGAAATTATGGTGGAACCTACCCAAAGTGCAATAAATGCAACTATCACCATATGGGTCCTTGCCCAGCCAAGTGTCACAAGTGTCAAAAACCAGGACACCTTGCTAAAGACTGTAGAAGCAAAGTTGTGGCTACTGGAGCTAACCTTCAACCGATAGTTACATGTTTCGGGTGTGGGGAGAAAGGACATGTCAAACCCAATTGTCCTCAAAACCGTGGCCAACAAGGCGGAGATGCTCGTGGTAGAGCTTATGTTATGGGCAACGGTGAACCTCAACAAGACCCGAACGTCGTCACTGGTACGTTTTCACTCAATAATCATCTTGTTAAGGTCTTATTCGATTCCGGTGCTGATATGAGCTTTATATCTTCCAAAATTGCACCTTTACTTAATATTGCACCAATCACTATGGATACTCATTATAGTATTGAATTAGCCAATGGAAACTTAGTAAACACCAATACTGTACTCCAAAACTGTACCCTCAACCTTTTAGATCATCCATTCAACATCAATCTCATGCCAATCGAACTTGGAAGTTTTGATGTGGTTATTGGCATGGATTGGTTGTCAAAACATCGAGCCAACATCATTTGTGGCGAAAAAGTTGTTCACATTCCTTGTAACAATGAAACTTTGGTCATTCGTGGTGATCAAAGTGGAACTCGCTTAAACATCATCTCATGTATGAAAACCATGAAGTACATTGAAAAAGGATGTTACGCATTTCTAGCTCATGTTACCGAGAAGGAATCCAAAGAAAAACGACTTGAAGACGTTCCTATCGCTCGTGAATTTCCTGAAGTTTTCTGTAACACCCCGCCTTTTTTTAGACCACAATATTGTCCGCTTTGCCCGCAGGCTCACGGCTTTGTTTTTGTGGCCTCATTTGAAGAATTCCCGGCAGGTCACCCAAGCCAGTACTACTCTCACATGAGCACGCTTAACTGCCAGTTCCTAAGAACTCCACCCGCAGTAGACCACAAAACGCGTTGTGTCATTGTAAGGCGAATGTTATCTTATGAGCCCAGCATCTCTCCAGGCCACAGCCGATGTGGGATTTGCCTAGGGTGTTACAATCACCCCCCCCCCCCTTAGGGACTCATCGTCCTCGATGAGGTTTGCCCCACCATCCCGAATGGCTCAGAAGTGGCTCTGATACCACTTGTAACACCCCGCCTTTTTTTAGACCACAATATTGTCCGCTTTGCCCGCAGGCTCACGGCTTTGTTTTTGTGGCCTCATTTGAAGACTTCCCGGCAGGTCACCCAAGCCAATTATAACACTCTAAAAATTTGAATACAATTTTAGTAATTATTTTTATTATACATTAAGTATAAATAGATGAATAAATACATTATACCTTTGATTATACAAAATACATGTATCCCATACCTAAAAAAAAAATAATAATACAATATATAGTTTCATCTCTTATACACGTTTTCCTTTAATTGAGAAGATACAATCATTCATTTTGCCATGACCATGTACACGACCTATATTTTTCACACAATTCCAAAGAAGATATGACCATATCAATCGGATATATACCATCTAATTAGAAGATACGCTCCTATCTCTATCCTAAACCAAAAATAAAAATGCTACCTTCCTTTCCTATTTACACGCTTTAATTTGACAGATTCCATTTCCATCTCATATATGAATTACTCATTATAATCGTTCTAAACTGAATGAAAACATAAAGAAGTTCCAAACCATATTTTTTTTCTCGCTGCAATGATATAAAACTCAGAGGCTAGTTTGGGGGCTGTAATCTGTGCACTTTTATGTTCGATTCCTGTTGGTGTACGTGGGTACTTCGTGTGATCTAAATGGAGTTCGGGATTAAGGTTGCAGGATTCAAATTGCCATGGTATGTGTAGCTAACTTTTGTGTCTCGTGTGCATGTGAGATATGGTTTAAATCATATAGTCATTTCGTTCCGTCTTTAGTAATCAAAAATGAGTCGCATATATGTGTATTCGGGTGTGCATGCATGTACGTCGAGAGTGTGTATGTTTGTTATGTCGAGGTTGGGATTTGGTCTGGCCTCCGAAAACGTTTTAGTCCGAAATGAGTTTAAATGGATTCTAAAGTATGCTAAAACTTAAGTGGTCATAAATGGAATTATTTTACATTTCAAACCCTAAACTTTGATAAATGACACTTGGAACACTAAATTATGATAACTTGTTACAAATGATCCTTAAACTATAATAATACTCATTTTCATCATTTAAACCTAATATGACATTAATTACATCATAAAGGACTAAACTTGCTAAATATGGAAACCTGCTAATTATGGAAAGTTGCTAAATATGGAAAGCTGCCTAAAATAGAAAGTTACCTAAAATAGAAAGTACTTAAAATGGAAAGATTACTAAAAATGGAAATCCGTCTTAAACAAGTAATTTGTTTCTTATGGAGCGTTATCAAATTCATATAGGTTCCGGACAGCGGGATTGATTCATCATGTGACCTTACTTTCCTATTTTGCTTGCTTCGAACGAGGTACAAATATTCTGACCTTAACTCTTAAGGTTTCCCATGATTCGTATACATCTTTCGATATTAGCTTGAACTGTTATGTTTTGCTCTAAGCCTCATGATTAGGGCTTCCTTATGACCTTGCTATGCTCCCTTTGATATGAAACTTATATGAACCTTTAATATGGAACTCCGATATGAACTTTGATATGAACTTTGATATGAAACTCTGATGTGAACCTTGATATGAAACTTCGATATGAACCCTGATGTGAAACTTTGATATGAACTCTGATGTGAACTTTGATATGAACCCTTATGATATGAATATGCTTTGACCCTTCAGTTTGATACCCGAGCCAAATATGTTTCCTAGTCAGGAAGGTAACCTGACCGTGTCATTGATGCACCAATGGCATGACTTTAGTGTGGTTGAGTGATGTTCCACACCGTCCCCATTATGATATGATATGATTATGAGCTCACTATATGTATATGATTTGGCCATTATGATATGTTCCGGGGGGCGTATGGATGCATCCTAGATATGATATGTTTCGAGGGATTTGATCTGATTGGAGCTTTGTCTGGTGAATGATGTCGGGTGCAATCCGCGTCTTCACATTTCTGGGAGCTAGCTACTCCATTTGTTACTGAGGTCTCCCCTCCTATTATGTATGGTATTCCGAGGTCACCCCTCCGAATACAATGGCTACTTATGATATGATATGATATGATATGTTTCCGGGCTCGGGTAGATTTCTGATAATCCTTACACTTTTGATATACTTATATTGTACCTTCCGCATTCCCCAACGCACCATAATCTGTATTACTTGTTCATTACTCAATATCCTTATATGATTTACGTGTACCAAGATATAGATACTCCATTACATTGATCTGTCACACTTTCATTCCGTTACTTCAGACTATGGTTCCATTCACGTACCGGGTTATTATATGTCATTGGATTGATTATGATATTCATGTTTATACGACTATTGTTTATCCTGGATGATATGTATGTATGCGATATAAGATTTACCTGTTGTCATCTGATGATATGCTATCTTACTGTTATGTGATCCTTTGATTTGTCTGGTAACCGTGCTTGTGTGAAATCGATTGTTGATCTGTTCATCTTTTGTACCTCGTTCGATTGATCTCGTGGACTATGACTATCCGTGGTATCCTTATCTGCTTGTTGTTGACCTGCCATGTTTACATTTCTGTCTATGCTACCGTTTGCTTGGGTAAATGGTTCAACTTATGACGTCTGGCTTGTTAACTTGTTTAATATGACTCTGCTATGTCCCTAATTCATTTAATTATGATGTTCATATTGTATTCCTACTTGTTACGTATGACTGCCATGTTTGTGATTGCTGTTAGTACTTCTGCTGTTATAATACTGGTTATGTTTTCATCTAAGGGTTCTGACCTGTGTGATTGCCATGCTCACTTATTATTTAATTGCTTCCGCTTTCCCTGTAGAGTTCTGTTTGATTTGTATACTTTCTGATGGCCTGATATGATTGTATGCTATTCTTATGTTGAGTGGTTGCGACGCCTGCTATGCTTGCTTATGTGTCTGTATTTGTATGCCTGGTTTGTGTGTGCTTGTATATATGTCATAGATGCTTTGCTTTGCTTCGTTCTCCTTGTTATATGTGTTTTGGATATCTGTATAATTGTGTTCTGCAGGATCCTCATTGACTCATTGTCTCCTTTTCGTTGTAAACTTACTATTGATCCTTTGTTTCATTCCGTATTTCTGTTTTTGTCTAGCTTTCGTTCTGTTATATCTGTTCACTGGGCTTTTTAAGCTCAGCCGCATTTCTTTTCCTGCGGCAGGTGTTAGGTTTGAAGATGGGCTTTGATGGGCTGAGAGTTGGATTTCTGAGTGGACCAACCCTAGTTACCTTATTATTTGGACTTATTTTGAAGAGCTTTTGTTTTGGGACTTCTTTTCATTTTGGATATTGTATTTCCTTGTCAGTCAATTGTTTATCTAATTTGATACCTCATTTTTAAGGTTTTCATTTGTAAAGATTTTATTGTATGTTCTGATATGATACCAGAATATGACACTTCTACCCTTGTCGGGTTGGGGTGTTACAATTATGGTATCAGAGCTCAGGTTTCGTCTTGTTGACCTTAGGATTGACCTGTGAGGACTGGGTAGACATTAGGCTTCCGTCTGTTCTGATCTCTTTTGATTCCTTTTGATTGTCGTTCAGATTTGACTTCGAGATTCTTTTGTCTTCACTGATTTGGCCTTCCTCTTCTCGCATCGATTTTTTTTTGTCATTTTGTCTTCGCACATCCGTTGTCGATCGTTAAATGGAGACTACCCGTGGAGCCGGAGATGATGGTGCTGATCCTGCGTTGCTGCAACAATTCCTGAGCTGGAGAGGTTCGTGAAGCAGAAGCCACACCCGACTGCCGAAGCTGCTGGAGGAAGCTGGACGAATCGAGCAAAGACGCAACGACGAAGACAAGATTCAACCGGTGGCTGGGAAGGTTCATCTACTTCATATGATTTGGGCGCGACTTCTGTTACTCAGATTCGTTTGTCACGCGTTTTGAGGCGGTTTGATATCTTGCTACGTGATTTTATCCGCACTACTTTTCTTTGATTCGTTCAGAACTCGGTTTGAATAGTGAAGTTTTATCGTTTAGCATTCTGGTATATCTCAGCTTTTCTTTTTGGACCGACAGTAATGAGTCATGAGGAACCGTTTTGTGTATTGGTGGCCTTCTTTTCTTTTGTGGTATGGTAAGTTGTTTGATCTGTTATATGTTGCATGAATGTGTATCTGGTCTGCTTTGGTATGTTATTTGTTATCTGTATGTGATATGTTTTGTGTGATTTGGCTATGTGGTTTGTCATGACCCGGGACAAAATATGGTGACAATAAGGGCTTGTTATGTGATGCAAGTATTATGACGCCTGATCAACGTGATAATACCGAGATCATATACTTTGAACTTATTGGAATCATACGACGTCTTGGGAAATGTCTGGGGTTGGTACGTGAATGGACTAGGGCTTATATCCGTTATTTGTCGATCCTCATGTTCGTCTGGAATTCTGTACCTCTTTGCGAGATTCTCACCGACATCTGCTACGTATAAGTTTTGTACGCTTTGGAACCGAAATTGTTACGATTATGCAAACCTATGGATTGCTACGCCTGCCTTAAACTTGTGCGTCTCCGTGTACTTCCGTGACTTCAATTTCGAGGATGAAATTTTCTTTTTAGATGGGAAGAATTATAACACTCTAAAATTTTGAATACAATTTTAGTAATTATTTTTATTATACATTAAGTATAAATAGATGAATAAATACATTATACCTTTGATTATACAAAATACATGTATCCCATACCTAAAAAAAAATAATAATACAATATATAGTTTCATCTCTTATACACGTTTTCCTTTAATTGAGAAGATACAATCATTCATTTTGCCATGACCATGTACACGACCTATATTTTTCACACAATTCCAAAGAAGATATGACCATATCAATCGGATATATACCATCTAATTAGAAGATACGCTCCTATCTCTATCCTAAACCAAAAATAAAAATGCTACCTTCCTTTCCTATTTACACGCTTTAATTTGACAGATTCCATTTCCATCTCATATATGAATTACTCATTATAATCGTTCTAAACTGAATGAAAACATAAAGAAGTTCCAAACCATATTTTTTTTCTCGCTGCAATGATATAAAACTCAGAGGCTAGTTTGGGGGCTGTAATCTGTGCACTTTTGTGTTCGATTCCTGTTGGTGTACGTGGGTACTTCGTGTGATCTAAATGGAGTTCGGGATTAAGGTTGCAGGATTCAAATTGCCATGGTATGTGTGGCTAACTTTTGTGTCTCGTGTGCATGTGAGATATGGTTTAAATCATATAGTCATTTCGTTCCGTCTTTAGTAATCAAAAATGAGTCGCATATATGTGTATTCGGGTGTGCATGCATGTACGTCGAGAGTGTGTATGTTTGTTATGTCGAGGTTGGGATTTGGTCTGGCCTCCGAAAACGTTTTAGTCCGAAATGAGTTTAAATGGATTCTAAAGTATGCTAAAACTTAAGTGGTCATAAATGGAATTATTTTACATTTCAAACCCTAAACTTTGATAAATGACACTTGGAACACTAAATTATGATAACTTGTTACAAATGATCCTTAAACTATAATAATACTCATTTTCATCATTTAAACCTAATATGACATTAATTACATCATAAAGGACTAAACTTGCTAAATATGGAAACCTGCTAATTATGGAAAGTTGCTAAATATGGAAAGCTGCCTAAAATAGAAAGTTACCTAAAATAGAAAGTACTTAAAATGGAAAGATTACTAAAAATGGAAAGCCGTCTTAAACGAGTAATCTGTTTCTTATGGAGCGTTATCAAATTCATATAGGTTCCGGACAGCGGGATTGATTCATCGTGTGACCTTACTTTCCTATTTTGCTTGCTTCAAACGAGGTACAGATATTCTGACCTTAACTCTTAAGGTTTCCCATGATTCGTATACATCTTTCTATATTAGCTTGAACTGTTATGTTTTGCTCTAAGCCTCATGATTAGGGCTTCCTTATGACCTTGCTATGCTCCCTTTGATATGAAACTTATATGAACCTTTAATATGGAACTCCGATATGAACTTTGATATGAACTTTGATATGCAACTCTGATGTGAACCTTGATATGAAACTTCGATATGAACCCTGATGTGAAACTTTGATATGAACTCTGATGTGAACTTTGATATGAACCCTTATGATATGAATATGCTTTGACCCTTCAGTTTGATACCCGAGCCAAATATGTTTCCTAGTCAGGAAGGTAACCTGACCGTGTCATTGATGCACCAATGGCATGACTTTAGTGTGGTTGAGTGATGTTCCACACCGTCCCCATTATGATATGATATGATTATGAGCTCACTATATGTATATGATTTGGCCATTATGATATGTTCCGGGGGGCGTATGGATGCATCCTAGATATGATATGTTTCGAGGGATTTGATCTGATTGGAGCTTTGTCTGGTGAATGATGTCGGGTGCAATCCGCGTCTTCACATTTCTGGGAGCTAGCTACTCCATTTGTTACTGAGGTCTCCCCTCCTATTATGTATGGTATTCCGAGGTCACCCCTCCGAATACAATGGCTACTTATGATATGATATGATATGATATGTTTCCGGGCTCGGGTAGATTTCTGATAATCCTTACACTTTTGATATACTTATATTGTACCTTCCGCATTCCCCAACGCACCATAATCTGTATTACTTGTTCATTACTCAATACCCTTATATGATTTACGTGTACCAAGATATAGATACTCCATTACATTGATCTGTCACACTTTCATTCCGTTACTTCAGACTATGGTTCCATTCACGTACCGGGTTATTATATGTCATTGGATTGATTATGATATTCATGTTTATACGATTACTGTTTATCCTGGATGATATGTATGTATGCGATATAAGATTTACCTGTTGTCATCTGATGATATGCTATCTTACTGTTATGTGATCCTTTGATTTGTCTGGTAACCGGGCTTGTGTGAAATCGATTGTTGATCTGTTCATCTTTTGTACCTCGTTCGATTGATCTCGTGGACTATGACTATCCGTGGTATCCTTATCTGCTTGTTGTTGACCTGCCATGTTTACATTTCTGTCTATGCTACCGTTTGCTTGGGTAAATGGTTCAACTTATGACGTCTGGCTTGTTAACTTGTTTAATATGACTCTGCTATGTCCCTAATTCATTTAATTATGATGTTCATATTGTATTCCTACTTGTTACGTATGACTGCCATGTTTTTGATTGCTGTTAGTACTTCTGCTGTTATAATACTGGTTATGTTTTCATCTAAGGGTTCTGACCTGTGTGATTGCCATGCTCACTTATTATTTAATTGCTTCCGCTTTCCCTGTAGAGTTCTGTTTGATTTGTATACTTTCTGATGGCCTGATATGATTGCATGCTATTCTTATGTTGAGTGGTTGCGACGCCTGCTATGCTTGCTTATGTGTCTGTATTTGTATGCCTGGTTTGTGTGTGCTTGTATATATGTCATAGATGCTTTGCTTTGCTTCGTTCTCCTTGTTATATGTGTTTTGGATATCTGTATAATTATGTTCTGCAGGATCCTCATTGACTCGTTGTCTCCTTTCCATTGTAAACTTACTATTGATCCTTTGTTTCATTCTGTATTTCTGTTTTTGTCTAGCTTTCGTTCTGTTATATCTGTTCACTGGGCTTTTTAAGCTCAGCCGCATTTCTTTTCCTGCGGCAGGTGTTAGGTTTGAAGATGGGCTTTGATGGACTGAGAGTTGGATTTCTGAGTGGACCAACCCTAGTTACCTTATTATTTGGACTTATTTTGAAGAGCTTTTGTTTTGGGACTTCTTTTCATTTTGGATATTGTATTTCCTTGTCAGTCAATTGTTTATCTAATTTGATACCTCATTTTTAAGGTTTTCATTTGTAAAGATTTTATTGTATGTTCTGATATGACACCAGAATGTGACACTTCTACCCTTGTCGGGTTGGGGTGTTACATTTTCCCTAAAGACTTCCCCGGACTTCCACCATCACGCCAAGTAGAGTTTCACATTGATTTAGTGCCAGGAGCGGCGCCAGTGGCCCGCGCTCCCTACAGACTAGCACCATCCGAGATGCAAGAACTGGCAAATCAACTACAAGAACTTTCGGACAAGGGGTTTATCCGACCTAGTTCCTCACCTTGGGGAGCTCCCGTCTTGTTCGTGAAAAAGAAAGATGGATCGTTACGAATGTGTATCGACTATCGTGAGCTAAACAAATTAACCATAAAGAACCGATACCCTTTGCCAAGAATTGACGATCTATTCGATCAACTACAAGGTTCGACCTATTATTCAAAAATAGACCTTCGATCGGGTTACCATCAAGTTAAGGTTCGAGAAGAAGACATTCCAAAAACAGCCTTTAGAACTCGCTATGGTCATCACGAGTTCCAAGTAATGCCGTTTGGCTTGACGAATGCACCAGCCGTATTCATGGATCTCATGAATCGGGTGTGTAAGCCATACTTGGACAAGTTTGTGATAGTATTCATCGATGACATTCTCATATACTCCAAAAGCGAAGAAGAACATAAAGATCATCTGAGAACGATTTTAGATTTGCTCAAGAAAGAGAAGTTGTACGCAAAATTCTCTAAATGTGAATTCTGGATTCAGTCAGTACAATTCCTTGGGCATGTTATCGATAACACGGGTCTACATGTTGATCCCGCTAAAATTGAGGCTATCAAGGATTGGCCAACACCTACGACACCTACAGAAATTCGTCAATTTCTAGGTTTGGCCGGTTATTATCGAAGGTTTATTGAGGGGTTTTCCTCAATAGCTAAACCTTTGAGTACGCTAACTCAGAAAAACAAGAAGTACATCTGGAACGAAGATGAAGAAGAAGCTTTCCAAATCCTAAAACAAAAACTTTGTAGTGCCCCTATTCTAGCTTTGCCAGATGGGATCGAAGATTTTGTAGTCTATTGTGATGCTTCGCACCAAGGATTAGGAGCCGTACTCATGCAACGAGAAAAAGTCATGGCTTATGCTTCACGACAACTCAAGAAACATGAAGAAAACTACAATACTCATGACTTGGAGTTAGGAGCAGTAGTCTTTGCACTTAAGATCTGGAGACACTATCTATACGGTACTAGATGTACTGTGTTTACCGACCACAAAAGTCTCCAACACATTCTCGATCAAAAGGAATTAAACATGAGGCAACGACGATGGCTAGAATTGCTGAGTGACTATGATTGCAACATTCGCTATCATCCGGGAAAAGCCAACGTAGTAGCAGATGCCCTGAGCCGGAAGGAAAGGGTTAAACCTCTACGAGTTCGAGCTTTAGTCCTAACCATTAACTCAAATTTCCCTGCTCAAATACTCAATGCTCAAGCCGAAGCGGTAAAACAACAAGACATTGAGAAGGAGAAATTAGATGGCATGATACAGAAGAAATTTGAAACACGTTCTGACGGAACTTTATGCTTCCAAGGACGAAGTTGGTTACCACTTTATGGTGGTCTATGAGATTTAATCATGCTTGAGTCCCACAAATCCAAATATTCCGTACATCCAGGATCTGATAAGATGTATCATGATCTAAAACTACTCTATTGGTGGCCAAACATGAAAGCCGACATTGCCACCTACGTCAGTAAATGCCTTACTTGTTCCAAAGTGAAGGCTGAACACCAAAAACCCTCCGGTCTCTTACAACAACCCGAGATTCCGATATGGAAATGGAAACGAATCACAATGGATTTTATCACTAAACTCCCAAAGACATCCAACGGTTATGACTCCATCTGGGTCATAGTGGATCGTCTCACCAAGTCCGCACACTTTATACCAATCAAAGAGACTTACAAGATGGATCAGTTGACTCGACTATACGTCAAGGAAATAGTCTCAAAACATGGTGCACCGATCTCTATCATATCTGACCGAGATGGTAGATTTACCTCAAACTTCTGGCAGTCACTCCAAGACGCCTTTGGAACAAACCTAGACATGAGTACAGCGTATCACCCTCAAACCGATGGTCAGAGTGAACGAACCATTCAAACATTGGAAGACATGCTCCGAGCTTGTATAATCGACTTTGGAAAAGGATGGGATAACCATTTACCATTGGTCAAATTCTCCTACAATAACAGTTATCACGCGAGTATCAAGGCAGCACCCTTCGAAGCACTTTACGGTCGAAAGTGCCAATCGCCTGTCTGCTGGGCCGAAGTGGGAGATGTTTAACTCACGGGTCCATAACTCAATCGTGAAACAACTGAGAAAATCGTACAAGTCAAAAATCAGTTACAAAAAGCAAGAGATAGACAAAAGAGTTATGCCGACGTACGACGCAAACCCTTGGAATTCCAAGTTGGAGACAAGGTTATGCTAAAGGTCTCACCTTGGAAAGGTGTCATACGATTCGGTAAACCTGGAAAACTAAACCCACGATACATAGGTCCATTCAAAATCCTCGCTAGGGTTGGTCCAGTGGCATACAAACTTGAGCTTCCATCGGAACTCAGTAATGTACATCCCACTTTTCATGTATCTAACCTAAAGAAATGTCTATCCGATGAATCGCTTGTTATTCCACTCGATGAACTCAAACTCAGCAACGATCTACACTTCATTGAAAAACCTGTGGAGATCATGGACCGAGAGGTCAAACAACTAAAACAGAGTCGAATACCAATTGTCAAAGTTCGTTGGAACTCCCAACGTGGCCCAGAATTTACATGGGAACGAGAAGAACAAATGCGTCGAAAATACCCTCACCTTTTTGAAGAAGCATCACCATCAAGAAACAATTAAATCACGAGGACGTGATTTCTCCAACGGGGGGAGACTGTAACCACCCGCATTTTCAGGTTATTTTTCATTTTCGAGAATTTACTATTCACTTTTACTATTCACATTTACTATTCATTTTCACTATTCATATCGTAAATATTTTTTTTTATTTTACTATCATGACAAGATAAATAAACTCGACAAGTCGTCCTGACGGCGCACGTTGAATCCATTCAGAACCGTTTTCACGAAACCGTGTCCGAGAACTACTTTAGGGTTAAAACGTCATTCGGACATCCCGATATGTCCAGTAAACCATATAAACATTAGAAATATGTATTTCTACCATTTTATGACAATTCCACAAGTTTTGGAATTTTACGTTTTTCAGTTCTGCGTTTTACGCGAATTACGCGTTTTTGACCTGTATTTCCAGCTTTAAGCAGCGTTTTTGCACCCAATGAGACTTATCACTCATTTTATATTTTTAGATGGAGTATAATGATGAGTCTCATCATTCCTACAAGTTTCGTATTTTTACGATACCCGGTTTTACGTTTTATGGCTTAACGACTTACGGTTGGCATTTAACGGAACCAAAACTTACTCTAAACTCAAGATAAGATAAAAAATAACCACCTAAGTCATCTTATCATGTCTAAACCGACCTAAGGGTGGGGAGTCACCATTTATGTGGCTTGATCCTAAGCATGCATCATTTTGATCATTACAAGTGTCCTAACTTAACCATGGTTAATAATTAACCCAATATATGGTCAACCAAACTTACCCTCCTATAAATAGGAAGTGAAATACATCATAAACTCCCTCACAAACTGATTTTTGGTCGTTCATACCCTAAACCACTCACATCTTCCATCATTTGATCTATAAACTCCAAGTTTATGCAAGGAAGTTCCAAAGATCAAGCTACTTCATCAAATCTCTAGCAAGTTTAAGTGATCCTCTTGAGTTTAAATCCACTCAAGTCACTTAGTACTTCATCACCAACTCTTCAAGTTTGCAAGGGTGCCAAGGTGTGGAAAGCTAGCTCAATACAAAGTCTTACCCGATCAATCAAAGTCCTATCCTTACTAAGTTACTCCTTTCTATTTTGAAAGCCAAAAGTTGTAAGCAACTTATCACCACAATCATCTCATCTTTATTATTCATAATCTTAACTATTTCATGCTATATATATAGTTACTATGTTGATTCATGATGTACATATACTCAATCACTTGTTTTAATTCACATATTGTCATAAAAGTAACATACTAGTAAACTAGTCATATTCTACACATGAGAGACCATTAAAAACAGTAACATAAGGACTTTATAACTTACATAATATGGTAGACAAGATTAAAAGGTAAACATAGCAATTTGAATCACCCGAAACGGACAAACGAGTCAATAGTTATAAGCAAAATAAGTTAGCGAAACCTAAACGCCGAAACTGCCCATAACTTTCTGTTTTGAGTTCTGCCCTTTTTAAAATGGTACTTCTGGTCCGAATCATCAAAAAGTTAAAACATGAAAGTTGTCCGGAACGACGTTTTCCTTCAATAGTAAAGAAGCTCGGACCTTGAAAACGCATAAATAAGCCAAAATCTTTCAAAAACAGAAACTGCCGTAAATATAGTCTCATAACTATACTTTTGTCACAACTAAAAGCAAACCAAGAGGCCTAATGGCCATTAGCCAAGACCACGGCTACGGCTAAGGCCAAAGCTAAGTCTCAAAACCATGGAAGTCAAGACCAAAGTCACGGCAAAGCCATGGCTAAAGCCTCGAGGCTTGTTTGAAACGACGAGAACTTGTAAAAACTAGATAGTTATTAAAACATGATAAACTTTATGTTATAACAATCTTCACTCAAAACATATGTTGTATTTACTAAGTGCTACAATAGTAGGGAGCTTCATGTGAGGGGTTTCATTTGAGTAAAACGTATCGACGAGTTGCTGGATTTACGAATTAAAGTGTCCTAGCTCCTCGAACGTTTACTGCATGACCTCTGAATTATGATGGCCCGAACGGTAGTACGATATCTATAAACTAAATACGTTTTCACATATTAAAGATCTTTCTATAAACATCATATGATAATTGACTACATCATGATCAACATAGGAATATATATATATATATATATATATATATATATATATATATATATATATATATATATATATATATATATATATATATAGGATGGTTTATGTTTTCTTAAACATTATTCCAAACTTAAGTCGCAACATTTCATTTTTAGGTTGCACGTAGAAGTCTTCCGACTTATCCATCACATCCGTTAGTACTTAACATCATCAACTCTCGGTGAGTTCATAGCCCCACTTTTTATTACTTAATTGTTTTACAAACCCTTGGGGGAGATACATGCTTTATTTTAAACCGAACACATTGCTTTCAAACTGTATGCTTATCTGATTGTTTTATTAGCACTAAGTTACCGCATTTGCCAAACATAAGTCCCTAAATCATGAATCATTAATCACTATGTGAGAGTGGGCGCGAATATTGTGAATAGATCTATTGGGATTGACGAATCCCGTTTGTGTTGGCCCGTTAGAGGCAAACAAACGCACTATATTTGAGTAACATTAGGTAAAAATGGCAATTTTACCTACTAGGGCACGTACCAACAATTTCTCAAATTAATTTTGGAACACGTTAACGCCTTGATTGCATGATGCTTAGTCTAATAATAACTGTTTTATTTTCAAACCATTGGTGTGAGTCTAATTAACTCACGCTACCAACATAATGTGTTCAACCATTTAACAAACTCTATGAATTTCACTCAACCTTTGTGTTGACAGTTTTAAGCATGTATTTCAGGTCCATAATGTCGGAAGCTGGCACGGAAGGGCAAGATCAAGAAGGCTATATACATAAATATTTTATCATTCACAAAGCATCAAAAACTTTATATTGATGTGTTTTGTAATCAATGGAACCAACTGGGACCTATTTTGTAAACTCTGATATATTTGAATGATAAAGCCTTTTTAAAACGACTCCTTTAGAGATCGTTTTCTATTATTATGACTGTTGTGCCATCAAGTAATACCCAGTTTGAATTCCGCTGCATATCATGAATTGGGGGTGTTACAAGTCAAACCCGACCCATCAAGTAATGGTATCTCAACAGTAAGGCTGTCCCTAAGCACCTCATCCGACTTCACATCAATCATGCATCTAGCAAAACTACTACGGCCCCACGAGTCCTTGCACATTTGGCTAGTAAAAGCATCTAACCTTTTGGGCGTGCCTATCAATGTGGCAAGGAGACTAAGGCCATCATCAGAAAACATAGCAAGAGGAACATCATGGAATTTAACCCACACCGGGATGTTGGTCAAATCCTCTTTAAGTAAGTTGGTGTTCAATGTCCATGGTTTAAGAATAATAGGTACATTTCTAATCAACCAAGGACCGTTTTCAAGAACATCATCAACACCTTTCTTCGAATTGAACTTAAAGAAGAAGAACCCCTTTGCATTCATCATTACCTTTTGTATACCAAACTTAGCCCAGGCATTACGTACAAAGTAATCAACAACAGGAAAAGCAAGGCGTTGACCAAGGAAATACCCATACAAAGTATTCTCAAACCTAGTGTTCACCTCTTCAACCACTTTCATCGGGACAGAAAGATCCACACCATTAGCTTTCTTACTACACTCCAACCTACGAAAGTTAGATGTGTGTTTCTTTGGTTCAGTAGAAGTAACACCAGCATACGATGAAGAAGGTTGTTTCAAAGCACCAACCTTCTCAATACCAACAGCCCCATGTGCATTCGTATCAACCTTATCATTAGCATTATTATGGCCATTAACATTAGAAGCCATAGGACCACTCGTATCTTGAGGAGGTTTCGAATAATAACCAATAGCAGTAAGCATCTCCTCTAGCTCCTTCTGTGACTGCGGCACCTTAAGATGCTCAATTGGGTTAGCCCCAGTAGAAGTAGTAGCATCCACTGTCACGGCTGGTTTTAATGGTTGCCCATCGTCACCCACAAGAACAAGTTTTCCCTCAAAGATTTGTTTATCAATAGCACAAATTTTCAATAAAGTATCATGACCCTCAGGCGTGTCATGACTAGTTGCGTCATGACTGGGGCTTGAACCAAGTGAAACCGGCTCCACTTGTCCATCAGAACGAGAACCAGAAGCAATACCAGTAAACTCATCATTCCTACTATTAGGGTTCATTGTCGATTCCTTATTCACACCAACTTGATCGGCCAAGTTAGCTGGTGCATCAATAGTTTGCGAACCACTGGTTTGATCGGCCAAACTAGTAGAAGACCCCACATCTTTAGTGCCCTTACGAGCACTATTGTTGTTGAAGAAACCTTTTTCCATCCCTCTTTAACCCTCAACCTGTCGAAACAAATCACCCCAACCTAGTAACAATCAACCAGCTAAACGCATGCACAATAGAGAAACAAAGCGACTAAAAACCCTAACTTATGAAAAGTTAGGGTTTAACCATTAACGACCAGATCCTAACCAACACCCATCATGAACACATCATGTTAATCGCACCAGTTGTATGATAAGTCGATTTATACAAGTTAATGCAAAAGCCAACTTTAAACGAAAGTATAATAGGTAGCGATCAATACAAAAGCCAATTGGTAATATAATAATAAGATAATAAGATCAATTACCAACGTAAAAGACAAAAAAAGGGATATATGAAGTACACCGACCCACGATATCAACAAACCAATGATAATTAATCCACCCATGTGAGTAGAATTAAAAATTAGAGGTTATGGAATCGTAAGATAGTATTCGTTTTTTCGCCAGAGAGCACATTCAACATTACTTCATCAGGGAACGAGTGGAGAAAGGTGTGGTTGAACTCTATTTCGTGAGGACTAAATATCAGCTAGCAGACATCTTCACTAAAGCTCTTCCTATAGAACGTTTTGAGTTTATCCTTCCACGACTTGGCTTGAAAAGTCTACAACCTGAGACACTCAAACGTCTTCAGGAGGAAGAAGAGGAGTAAAGGTGTTTCCTCATCTATTCTTTGTAAATATTTTTATCAAAAAGCAAAATACAAAATTATAAAACCAACAAAAAGAAAAATATAAAAATATAAAATTTCAAAACCCATAAAAATCAAAAAATTTTGAAAAAGTCCAAAAATATTTTTTATATCATGTTATCTGGTTTCAATAACATCTACGGACTTAGATTTGTCA
Organism: Chrysanthemum seticuspe; assembly: GCA_019973895.1. Lineage (NCBI taxonomy): Eukaryota > Viridiplantae > Streptophyta > Magnoliopsida > Asterales > Asteraceae > Chrysanthemum > Chrysanthemum seticuspe. The sequence goes on from BPTQ01000009.1 coordinate 45,401,602, forward strand.
TTCAAAGAATTACACAAGTCTTTAGATGAAGTTTGAACTGTAGTTAAATATTTTTATTTACTTCGTTAAAAAAAATTGAGATGGAAAAAAATGAAGGTTTATTGTCATTTCTGGCAGTAACCCGTTTTAAAAGAAAGAACAGAGCCATGCTTAATTTGATTTTGAAACATCATACTCTGATTCTAAAAACAAAAGTTCATAAGGAAAATTTTTCGCCAAAAAGACAAATATTTCCTCACAAATATTTTTCCTTCTAAATATTCTTCTGAAAAATATTTGTCATCTTGTGAAAACTAAATTGTTTTTTAAAATAACTCGGACTTAATTTTGAAAATCATATGGACTTATCATTTGTCAAAATCTCATTCTCTCAATCAACAACTTCGGTCATTGATTGAGGGGGAGAATGATTTCAAACAATTCAAAAGGTTATTTTTCAATCAATTGGCACGAAAATGAGCAAGGTCTTCTTGGATAATAAAAAAGAACAATGTTTTTGTACAAATTGGATCCAGACCAAGACTAATGTTGTTTTTCATAAGACACCTAAGCATGTTTGATCGTTGGAGTTTAATGTCTTATAATCTGATCCTTATCAGTTAAATGTTTTAAAAGCAAGTCACATGTTCTCCTCTAAAAGCTTTCAAAAATTTAAATCAATCGAGATCACAAATCTCAAAGGGTTTGAAAATTGTGATCGGGGGAGAATTTGTGATTTAAATTGGATATAAACTGATAATTCAATAAGTGGTTTTAAAAATATATTAACAATCACTCCTCCATACATGTGCCAAACGATTTCAAATTTTCCATGCACATGTTAAGGTGGAGCATCTATGTTAAACCAAAAATGATTGAAACGTGATTGATTTGTCTCTAAGTCCAGTTTCTCTCGAGTATGTGCAAAACTCTTTCGAATCTCGATGCACATATTGAGGGGGAGCAATCTAATGAAAACCTCATCCTTCCCAAAATATTTTATCCAAAGTACTTAAAATACTAGATTCGATCAGGAAGTGATGATGATTATTTTAGAAAATGTTAATCAAAGATTGGATCTTTCATTCTCAATCTAAGATTTCAAAAGTCCTCTTGCCTCCATGTGCTAAAATGATTTCAAATACTTGAAGCACATGTTGAGGGGGAGCATTTCTAAAATTTCAAAAACAATTAAGGTACAAAATGCTTTAATTTTATATCACAAGTACCTTGATTGATTTTCAAATGGTTTTCAATTGGTTTCGAGGCGGAATGAACAATACCAAAAGACCGACCAATTTATTTTTTGTATGGAGATATAAGGATGGTTAGGTTAGGTATTCGTTCCCACGATCCCGCTAGAGCCGGAGGGATCTACCCAGGGAAAATCCACTAGATAGTGAAGAAGTCTGTAGGTATGATGAAAAAAGGAGAAAAGTGAGAATTGGGAAAAGTGCGGACTGAGACAGAGCTAGTACTGGAAAAAATAAACCCAACAAGGTTCTATTAATGAAGTCTCGGTAAGCACTGAAGGGGTTAAAGAATGAAAAAGAATTAAATGAGGAAAGGGTAAAAATAAATAGCCCTCCATTAATTCAACCTTAGGGCAGAAACCGGGTTCAACTCATATGCTACTGGCTGTTACCAAGGTAACACCGGTATTGAAGACAAGACGTCATGGACCCAGTGACGCACTGCACCTAACTTCCCAAGCCACTCAAGTTCTCTTAAAAGGACTTGTTTCATTCTCACGGGGAACCTACATAATCTATCGACTTTCTCTTAGAGATTGTTGATATTGAAGAAGGAGACCCTCTCCCTAGTCTCCGGTATAGGAAACCAAATATGCACTATTGAGTCTTGAGCCAAGAGATCATCAATAAATCTCATTAGGACACAATTAATGAAGACTCACAGTTTCACACAATGTGGAATGTGAGAATATATTTTGAGAGTCCTACGCATTATCCTTGTGGTATTGCCAAAACATCCAAGTGATATGTCAAATAATCACGATGAAGATGGAAATCCTTCTAGAGCCAACATCAAACAAGCTCTTGGTGGGTAACATGTGAGATCTTTTCATAAGATCAAACTTGTGACAACCGGATAGAAACGATGGGGCGATTCACTCTAGAAAAACCGGTCGTTGTGCTTAAAAACTCTTTCTCTAGCACATCGACTGTGTATTAAGTTTTCAAAATAAAAGGGTATTTATGATTGATAATTGATTTTCCATAAAACCGTCATTGTATTTCAAAACACTTTCTACTGAACAATACACGATTGTTTTCCAAATCATTTTTCATCAATCAGTGAATCTCAATTTGCTGGTTCACTCACTTCGTGCTGTCTTCTTTGAGACGTTCCGGTTTGAGAACGGCTTAATTAGCTGCGAAACCCTGTCAAGGAAATTCTTTGGAATTATACCTGATCACAGGCAGTACTTGTACTGATCAACGGGGAACCGTGGTTCTTGCAACCTATTCAACGAAGGTGATCAAAGACACTTTTCGTGCGCTTTATTGCTAACTGTTGTTTGCAGAGACACCGGACGGTTGCAGCTGATCAGAATTGAGGAGTCAATCCATAGCTGCATGCTCACACAATACGTTCATTTCAAAGGAAATCATGATAAGTGCATATCTTCATCAACTGACTCTGATATTTTCAATCCATGCTTCTGCTACGCTGCTGCAAAGCTTCCGCTACTCTGATGAGAAGATATCATGATCCAAAATGTGAGCATGTTGGTCAAAAAGTCACAACTTCACATAATGGCGATACATCAAAGGATGAGTCAGAGATTTGTTGTGGCTGATGATCTCAAAACTGGCTCAAAGACTCACCATCACATGGATCAGTTTAAGACCTCCACTTGAATAACAAAACATGCAGAACATGAAGAATCAAAGACTACGAGCTACAGAGCAAAGAACTTAATCAAGAATCCAAGAACACAAATATGTAATATCTGTTTGCAATTGATGTAATTGAGGTGACCTCCCTTAGGGAAAGATTGTTAGGATTTAGAAAATCCTGTGGTTAAAGAGTCGGTCACCTCAAGTATATGTATTCGTTAGAAAGCTCGTAGTCGTAGTCATTTAGTGTTAGTAAGTAGTTTGTTATGTAATACCGTGGAGGACGGACGGGTCTTTACCCACTGTATGCCTGATCCACAGCCCGTAGGAGGCGTGTCTTGTAAGAACTTATAAATACCCTTTGCCTAGCAAGGCAAAGGGTTGGAGCTTTCATAATTTATTTTTCTTTGTCTCACTAAAGTTCCCAACTCTCTTCCACTTTCTCTTTCTAAACTACAAACCATTCGACCCTATATGTGTATGTGATGGGTTCCATCGGGGTTTTAAATTTATAATCAAGAATTACCGGTTAACTAGGAACACATTCGGGCAAGTATACCCTAGTCAAGTTGTAGTATAGTATATGGTAAATCAAGGTCGTCCCAAAAGACTTGGTTGCACTACAAATGTCGTTTGTTTGTTTAAGCAAGTAACAAGGTCGTGGTTATGATTGTCACGGATCAAACCACTAAGAAAAGCAATATGAGCAAGCACACAAAGAACATGCATGTTTAGACGCATGATCACAAGTTATCATAAGAGCCAAACAAGTATCAAGACATTCATATTCATGGTTATTTCAATCAAAAACAAAATCTCAACAATCATATCAATAACAAACATATGGAAATATAAAAGTAACAAGGTTTACCCAAAGTATGAATTACAATAGGCAAAGATGAAGGATTATAGCAACCTTCAAGCCTCTAATCAACTACAATAGTTCTAACAAGCCGGAAAATGATGTCCAAACGCCTTCAACAACCCTTGAGCACACTACACGAATTTGGTAGAGGTTTGTGGTCTTTTAGAGAAGATAAGTTGGTGGAAATTCATCCTTAAGGGTGGAGGCTTGAATTTCACACAAGTTGGGATAGGATAGTTGGTGGAAATTCGTCCTTAAGGGTGGAGGATCGAATTTCACAACTTTGGTGAAGGTAAGTTGAGAGAGGGATGTTGTTTTAGGTGGAAATTCATCCTTAAGGGTGGAGGATCAAATTTCACACCTAGAGATGGAGTGGTGGGTGAAAGGGATGAGAAGGATGGAGAAGGGATGATGAAATGAAGTTGCAAAGGCCTCTATTTATACTACTTCCAAGCCTAGGGGTATTCAATGCTCAACTTGGCCTCCAAGGAGATTAGAAGGGACTAGAATACATGTAGGAATGGAGTAGAATCATTTGGAACATGATTGGAACTTGCTAGGACTCTTATTGATGAAGAAATGGCAGAAACAGGCCCTCCAACCGAATCGGTTGGGCTCCAACCGTTTTGGTTGGTCTTCTTGACTACTCTCCAACCGGATCCGGTTGCGGGGCCCGACCTAACGGTTGGAGCAAGTTGACAAAATATCATAATCACCAAAGTTGTAAATCTTTCTCTTAGCTTTCCGTGGCCGCGAACGGGGGGTCAAACGGAGTCCGTATGCAAAAGTTATGGCCAAAATGGTGAAGGTGTGTCGGGAACAACGAGGCTTTCAATATTTCTTCGTTTAAGCTTCTTTTCTTCATTTCTTTCTCGTTTCCCTTCTTGAGCTTCATTCTTGAGTCTTTGGACCACTAACTTGATGACTTTATTTTCTCGAATATACTCCGCAAGTCTTGCTTTTGTCGGGAATTCTTCATACATGGAGAAATCTTCATATTTTACTTCTTTTTCCGTCTTTTTCTTCACTTTCCTGTACTTGGCTACAAATGAACTAGCAAACACACTTTTGTACGATTAAGCATCAAAAGCATATGATTATAGCCAAATAACACACATAAAAGCACGGATAACGCTACTAAAAACATGCACAATTTGAGCGTTATGAGTATGCTTATGTGATTGTGAAAACCAATATGTTACATAATCGATATATATTTTCTCTCTCACACACAACAATTGTCTCTTAAACTCTTTTTCTAAAACCCAAAACTTACGCTGAAAAAAACTACTACCACAGAAGAAAGAGACTCCACATCTGAAAAATGAACAATACTCACTGTTCCTCATTCTCTCATCCCACGCACTTCCTCACTCTTGTCTGGATTCAAACAGCTCGAATCCAAACATCCCGAAACAATGAAATGTACACCATACTCACTGTTCCTTCACCACTATTCCTCCGCCGTTGTTCTTCCTCCGCTGTTCGAGGGATTTTTTTACGAACAATAGTCTGCACTAAATTGTGTTCTGATTGGGGCCGTCTGCACTAAATGGTGTTTAGATTGGGACTGTTTATGGAGGTGCACAACGTATAAAACACTCAGTAGGGTGTTTGGAACAGATGCTTGTAAAACAGTTATACAAATCAATGGCTTTGTTGCTTAATAAAGGAAATGATAAAGAGGCCTAATTGGAAGGCCTAAACTGAGGTGTCATCCTTCGGTTGGTGATATCACCAATCAAATGATGACACCTCAGTTTAATCCTCTTTTTAGGCCTACAATTAGGTCCATAGGATCCGGATCCTTTAGAAAGTGAATTTTTTTGCAAAGTTTAAAAAGGAATGTACACTGTCGGATCAAAATACAAGATTTGATGAAATTAAAAAGCTACATATACACACAGGGGCATGTTGGTAATTACAATAGAACATATTCTTTATTACCCATATCTTTCTCCACTTATTTCCTATCTCATATCGATTTCCAGATCTTCATCACTGTCGAACAGGTCCGATCTTCGTTGGACAATTCACCGGCGTAGATTTTCCGATCAAATCCGACACCGTCAAACATTCTTCCTCCTTCGACAGCAACCGACGACGATGATGATGAAAATCAAGTCCGATTGAATCCGGCGAAGACCACCACTGCCATTAGAAACCCAAATCAACCACCGACTAGATTTAGTAAAGAGTGTAACATATGTTACTTGTATATTACAGATGATTATTGATAGAGGTGGCAAAATGTGCCTAAAAGCAAAAAGATGGGATAAATGGGCAAAATTTTAAAACATTTAGCCCCCTCTTTTTTTTCAAATGGGCACATATAGCCCATTGAAAACTTAAATGGGCACTAACGGGCACATTTTTTTCCTCAATTGTAGAACATTACCAACGTTTTAAAGAAATATTTTTTTACATAATATATTTAAGTTTTTTAATATAAATAAGATATTACGTTTAAGGAATTTATTTCGTCGTTTTAGGCCTTTTATTAAGCGATTTGTATAACATGTGCCCGTTTGGCCCGTGCCCGTTTATCCCTTGCCCATTTAAGCCCGTGCCCATTCTAGCCCGTGCCCGTTTAGCCCGTGCCTGTGCCCGGCCGACCCGCCCATTTTGCCACCTCTAATTTTTGAGTTCAAAATGGTCATATAGAAATTAAGTTTGAAATGGGTTTGTTGGTTTTCTAATATCTTCTTCATTTGTTGGATTTGATGAGAAGTATGCTTCCAAACAGTAAAAGGTAATTGGAGATCGAGAAATGTCAAAGGATATTTTCTTATTTTTACTTTTTTGTGTGAGTGAGATAAGAAGAGAATATGTGCCTCCAAAAGTTTTGATGAACAAGTGAAATGAAAAAGTTGGAAACAGTAGGATTGTTATAGTAGCAAGCTTTATTTTTTATTAATCTCTTTTGACTTTTAAGAATAAGAATCGTAAATGGTTAAACATAAGTTCTATTTTTTCTATCTTTTTTATAACTAAAATGTTGTCTTTTAATTTGAAAGATAAAGTTGTCTTTTTAATTTCTAGTTAGATTAATGTTCATTGATTAGTCATGTTGTTCATCAGTTTTATAACAAAAAAAGGTATCGGTCATCAATAAAAAGTGTTGTTCATCAATAAAACGAGTTGTTCATCAGTTTTATTGTTCATCAATAAAAAAATTGTTCGTCAGTTGTCGAAAAGAAATCGCAATGTTCATCTGTTAGAGTCACACTGTTCATCTGTTCATCAATTAGTTTTCTTTGATGTTACATTATAATGTTCATCAGTTACATCATTTGTTCTCGGTTTTTTTTGTTCATCAGTTCATTAGTTAGTTTTGGTCATCATTTAATTTTGTTCATCAGTTATTTTTGATAATGTTCATCAGTTCAAGTTACTATTGTTCATCAGTTCATCAATTTTCTAATAAAAATACAATGTTTATCAGTTCATCAGTTAATTTTGATATTGTTCATCAGTTATTTTTATAACGTTCATCAGTTATTTTTTTTATAATCTTCAGCAGATTTCGAAAAAATAACGTTCATCAGTTATTTTTGATATTGTACATCAATTATTTTTGATAACGTTCATCAGTTTTAGAAAAAAATAGCGTTTATCAGTTATTTTTTATATTGTTCACCAGTTATTTTTTATAACGTTCATCAATTATATTTGATAACGTTCATCAGTTATTTTTTATAACGTTCATCAGTTATTTTTGATAACGTTCATCAGTTATTGTTCATCTTTAACGTGCAATATCACACTCATATCATATTGGATTTGAGTGATTCAAATTTCTGGGTAAAGAATGCTCAAAAGCCTACAATTTTCATGATTTAAGTTTTGTAAAATTCGGTTTTTAAACTAGTCAAAATTAGAGCCGAAAATGCCGAAATTTCAAGAAAATCAACACCCACTTAAAAAAGTTGGAAAAAAAAGTTGAGATTCATATATCATAATGCATACCAAATTAAAGAGAATTAAATTTAAAAAAATATAGTGAAATCGGTTTTTCATAAAAGTTCGTCGTTTAAAAGTTATTTGCGTTTGAAGTTTTGAGGTGGAATAAAAAAAATGAGTTAAAAGGACCAAAATGACCCCTAATCGAATTTAATAAGAAAAAAGGGAGAGATTGGATGAGGGACACATAACACTCAATGATAGACTTTCTACACTTTTTAATCTTTTTCACTTTGCAAAGGATCTCAACTCTAGGTCCATATATCATTGCTCTAAAAATAAAGAGTTAATTGCATTTTTGGTCCTTGTGGTTTGCCCAAATTGCAGGTTTGGTCCCAAAAACTTTGAAAGTGCAATGATAGTCCTCATTTTGAAGTTTGGATTCCATTTTTGGTCCTTGGATAAAGTTAAATGACTAAAACACCCTTTGTCTTGTTCAGAAAAAGACAAGGGTAATTCGGTCATTTTGCACTGGTAAGGACAAAAATGCAACCCAAACTTCAAAATGAGGACTATCGTTGCACTTTCAAAGTTTTGGGGACCAAACCTGCAATTTGACCAAACCACAAAGACCAAAAATGCAATTAACACAAAAATAAATATTATCTTTACTGTTGGTTTGATGACCGATACTAAAAATTTGATTGTTCTGGGCACACTCGTGACCCAGGTCACCAGGTGCCACATCAGCTTTCTCTCTCCGGCGACCAGACACGACCAAGTTGCCACAGTCGATGACCGTTTTTTTTTTTTTTTTTTTTTTTTTTTTTTAATAATTAAATTCAAACATTCTAAACAACAAATTTAAAATTCATTAAAATAAAAATATTACAATATATTTAAAATTAAAACGATACGAAATACATAAATCATAAATCTTAATCTAAATGCTCCTCGCATGCAGAATCATACGAGGGAGACCGATAACAGGCAAATTCCTCGATGCGAGCCAAACGTTCCTCGTCCAGCAGAGGTTGCCCAACAAATCTATCAGACGAACTTGATGCACCTACACCATCGGTTTTGTTCTCCCGATAGCTCCAATTAATTTTGGTGCTGATGTTGTTCTGTATTTGTTGAACACACACCCACAACTTGTCAGCAATGTCGTCGTATTTACGGGCTTCATCCATCAAAAATTTGTCGATCACAACTTTTTGTTCAGGTGTAATGTCGTTGCAACTCGTGTAGTTTTCTCTCATATGTTGCTTCTCTGCTCTTGCCTGCTCAAACATATTGATAACGTTTATAAGAGCGTTTTTTCGAGCCTCATCGTCTTCTTCGCATTGATTTTTAACGTACATTTGCATATCTTCAACGGAATGCGGGAGACGGCAAGCCATAATAATCTTGTGTTGACAAGTAGTTTGAGGTTGAATTGTGTTTGAAATTGTGTGTTTGAAGTTGGTATTTATAGAGTGGTAAAGTTTTAAAAAAATATATATATATTTTTTTTTTAAAGCAAACAAAATGGTCACTTTTTTTTTGAAAAAAACTTTGCAAATCGGTTGAATTTACAACTGATGTTGGGAATTATGAAGGCTCGACCGATGTGATGACCTTTCCCCACACTCGTGCCGACCGATCTTAATATCGGTCGTGCTTACAAAAATTCGTTGACCGACCGACTTTTGAGAAGCCAGTGCGTCTGGCCTTAGAAACCAAAATTTTGAAGTTTCAATATATGTTTGACCATTTACTTTTAGAGCATAAGGTGTAGTAATCTAGGTCAAGCTTTAACCTCCTGCCACGTTAGCGTCACATCAGCTTTAACATTTCACCTTAACTCACAAAAAAAACACCCCTTATCATAACATTTCCAATGTTAAACCTTAACTCACATATTTTCAAATTCAACCCCTAAACTAAAACAAACACTTCATTTATTAAAAAACATATCATTAATTCGAAAACATATTACAATACGAACTTAAAAAAAAAAAAAAAAAAAAAAAAAAACAGTGCGTCCTCTCTTTCTCTTTCTGTGTAATCGGCCCAAGTACCATTTACGAATAGAGATTTAGATAGCATCAATTAATATTTCCGAACCAAATATTCTAATAATAGCCCAATCATAAACCCAATAACCAAAAAGCCCACTTACAAGAATAACCTTAATTCTTCTCATATCTATCCCTAATTTTCCTCACTCCAAATCACGCAGCCACACCTCCCATCTCTTTCTTCTAGTTACCAAACACAAATATCCTTTTTCTTGTTAAAAAAAAAATCACAATAGGCAGTCCTTTGTTTCTATTCTGCTTATACGAATCACTTTCATTGATTTGGTGAAGGGAGTGTACTTTATTGGGAGAAAAAAATAAAAAATTAGACAGATGGTGTACTAATCATAAATGCAGAAAATATTAGAGATAAATAAGGAGTGGGTCTTTTTAGTCGTGTGGTCCCTCGTTTAATATATGCTTTCAAGCACGTTTTATTCTGCTATGTCCCCTTTTTCTTTTCTTTCGAGTAAATATTACATGGAGGGCGACCAAACGCCCCCAAAAAGTATTTGTTTTTTGAGTTGGGAATGAGGAATGACTATCATTACCTCAAAAAAGTGTTTGGTTGGTAAGTATTGATTGTGAAATTGGTAATGATACCCATAAAAATGGCATTTATCTGATTATCTCTTCAATCAAACCCATACCTATCAAGAAACCATAAGCCTCCCTAGATCATGGGGGTAAAAAACGTATTCCATATTCCATCTTAAATAAGCATATTAACTTTCAAATACTTCAAGCTACTAATTTTTAATCAGATAAATATTTCTAACACTGAATATTTCACTCCTAAATAAATAATTCATAAGAACTGCCCATATGCGTATTTCAAGCTTAGTAGTCAAATTTTATAAATACAAATTAAATTTTAAACAAGTGTGATACTTACAAATAACCAAAAAAGGCATTATCATTAAACATATTGCATGGTATAAAGTTGTCAAGTTACAAGTTACAATGATAGAAACTGAAATAAAATAAAGACGATTAGTGACCTTGTCCGGGTGTGTGGGGTATCCGACGTTTGTAAGAGTAGCATAAGCAAATGGGGCTCCTGGTGAATGTTTTTTAAATTGAAAAGGCTGACTCAAGAGGTTTTTCAGAGAGTTTACGGAAACTTATGAACTTTTGCCTCGAAGTGTAACTTTTGGTCAAACACCCCGAATATTTTGAAATGAACTTATTCTTCAAATTTTGTGTTATTTGTTTTGTTTTGTTAATCCATTGTATTTACGTAAAAGAAAGTTTATGAACCTAATCATTTATAGACCTAGTCCGCCCCTCCCTACGGTTTGTACAAAATTACATTTACCAATCCTAAGAGTTTCAAATTGCATTCACGGTCCTAAACTTTGAACAAAACTACATCCACAGTCTTTTTTTAAGCGATTGTTAATTTTACCGTTATCCTTACACACGCGCGAGGTTATAATAGTAATACATCTGTCCCATATTAAATGTCCACTTTGAACTTTCAAAGTCTTTTATCATTAACTTTGACCTTAAATATTTATCTTTGTGTTATATAACATTTGATGCAAAATATATGAATGAATTGGGTTTTAAATGTATTTTCGTTGGTATAATTTTCATCAAAGATTATATAACACAAACAAAAATCTTTAGAGTCAAAATTGAAGAAAAAAAACTCCAAAAGTCAAAAATGGACATTTAATATGGGACGGAATGAGTAATATCTATGTTTATTATATTTTTTTGGCCAATACTTACATACATACATACATACATACATAGATGTTGGTCCATATTAGGGGTGTTCATCGGTTCGATTTACAGGTTTGTGGGTTGTATGGTTCGAGTTTATCAGTTTAAAATTTTTTAAAGTCAAAGCCAAACCAAACCAAACCATGCCCGTTATAGAACTGATTAAATGAAACCATATACCAAATTAGAATTTGGTTTGGTTTCGATTAAAACGAACATAACCAAAAGTTCAAATAAAATTAGCAAATCAAAATGTCTCACAAAGACACAAAGTGCTCATGTAAATCAACAAAACAAAAGGTTAAGAAACCAAAAGATTTCACAATTTAACAAAAGTAAATGAAAGGAAAACTAGATAATATTTTTTTCAACAAGTGTCTTGAGAAGTCTTATTCGTTTGAATATTCCATCTTAAAACATTCAAACCCAGTTGAATATCAAGATTTTTAGTTAGGATGATAAGATAAAAACTATGTATATGTATAATTTTGTTTATTTAGATAGAGATATTCGGTTTTTCGGTTTGGCTTGGTTATATTTTTGTCAAACCTTAAACCAAACCAAACACCAATTAAATACTCCGATTTGGTTTCAAACCAAACCATACACCAATAAAAAAATTTGACTCGTTTTTATTCAGTTTCGCTCTGATTTATTTTTTGATTTGTCTGATGTTAAACCAACACTCGGCTTCACCCAACCAACACCTATCACCACCATTCTCTATCATCTCATTACTACCCTTATTATCCTCAACAACCCATCCTTCGTACTCTTCCCAAACGCCAACCCAAATTCACAACCACCCCCAAATTTCCCCAAATTCGAAACTTTAAATCGTTGAAATTAGAATAAAACGAAAATGGTAGCACGCGCGCGTTGCTGCGGTAAATTACTCGGCAAAAGTGATTGTAAATATTATAAACTGTAAGCACGGGCTCGGTATTGTTGTATTTTGGTTTTCTTTAACAATTTTTTTTTTAATATGTTTTGGGCATTATAGAGTTCATCTTCATCTATTACTTTTTCAAAATCACTGTTAGACTATTAAGAAAAATGGCTCCTATGCGTTGCTGCGGGGCCTTTTCCTTTATTAAGCAATGGTTTCAAACAATATTGGAGATATGTTGGCATTCGAAGAGTTTCCATTCAGGAAATCTTTTTGCGTTTAGTTTTTTTACAGCTTGTGTTTGTTAAATGTGAATGTGTGTGGAATTGCGTTAGGGTTTTTTGCTTTTGGTTATGTAATTATAGGTGTAGTTTAATTGTCTTACCATGTTTAGTAAATAAGTACCCACGCGTTACGGCGCGGCTTATTCGTCGTCGCTATAATAGCAAAACGCTTTACTTTTCTTCCTTATAACACATGCATAGCTGAGACTAATGGACCAACTATGTTTTGAACCGGTATGCAGCACCGCAACAAATGTATGTCGAAGACCGCGTTTGTTACATTGGTTTCAAACAATTTCAGTAATTCTCTTTTTGGTCCGCGTGCTTCATTATTTAAAAAAAAATTACATAGGTTTATTGCGTTGAACGTGAGTAACTTCCGTGACATGTAACCAAATGATATACTCCTTAGTATATTTATATAATTTGAGTATAAATTCAGTTAAAATTATAATTATTTTTTTAAATATATATCCTTTAAGTATAAGAAATTAGTTTTGTCAACGCATTTGCCGTTTGGCATGCGTATTGTAATATAATACTAGTAAACATGGATAATTGACATCCACTTGCATCTGAGCTGAATTATTAAAACATGTGATATACAAATTATACTAGACAAGTACCCGCGCCTAATGGCACCGGTGTCTAGTTTTCTGCAAAATTCCGATGGCCTATAAGTTTCTTTCAAACAACTGCATTTGTAGCGTCAGAGAATCATTTTCGAATAACTATAATTCTGATGCGTGGTTGCATAGCAGTAGAAATATGGCAGAAATATACAGTTTTCAAGAAACTTATGTGGAATCGATCTAAGTGTGAGAGTATATTTATAATACGATTGTTTTAACCTTTAAGTTATTAAGATTTTGGTAATAATAGATTCAAGCATTACAAAAAGCAACGGTATTATGTAGTTGACAATATTATATTGTAGTTTAGAAGTATAGCCAACGTGTGTGACCGTCTTTTCTTGTTTTGTCAGTAATTTAGGCAGTAATAACTATTTTTTTTTACATGTGTAGCGTTTATTATTTGGTGTGTGACTTTTAAATTTGTAACCTTACAAATTTAATATCACCATAATAAGATTACTTTGTACTATCAATTTGCATAGATATTTAAGCATTGTTCAATGCTATTTGTTTGGGATACAAATAATTATCGCTAAAGATAACAATACTATTTAATTTTTGTGATTCTAATAAACTTACATAACATTATTGATATACCGGACAAAGGGCTATATAATATATATTAACTTTTAAAAGACGATTCATATATGCTAGTCCCTTAAGTGGTGCAAGACCAACATTTTTCAAAATAACATTATACAAATGACAACGTACATGTGTCAAAGCAAAATAAATAACAAAAAACTACAATTACTTTGTCTATCATTTTTTCAAATTTGTGACGGGTTCCACAACTACTTCATCATTTCTCATATAATTTTGTCAAATTTGAAACCTGGTTCGACCCGGGTGGTTCAACCGGTTGAACCGTTCCGGTCAAAAAAACAAATCGATTTAAACCGAGTCAACCCGACAAGTTGGGTCGAAAACAAGTAAAATTAAATCGGGTCAACCCGCCGGGTTTGAAGCATCCCGGCTCAACCCGGTTTTCGATGTGTATTAATAGTTTCCTTTTGAAATATATGTCTTCAGCATTTCACTTTTAGTTTTAACTTTTCACTTTTTACTTTTTGGTTTTTCCTTTATATATAGTATAAGCAGGGTACTCACGCCTTTTGGCGGCGGGTACCCTGTGACGATTAACCGTAGAAATAGATATCGATGAGACCTGATTCACCAGTTTTTATCGGTTTCAACGGGTCCTCTCTGGTTCGTTTTCGGATGGCTTTAATTGGTTAGTCCAACCGGTGGCGACACCGGTTCCCAGTTGAACACGTTGGTCCGGTCCGGTTTTCTAAACTATATGTAACATCAACTTGTTAGCTTGTATGAAGATTTGTGTGTTTTACTAATTTGTATAATGTGTATAATAACATGTACTTTTCATTTTAGTGTGTTTAATTATTTTATATTTTGGATTAGGTTGTAGCTTCTTTAAATTGTACGTTATGAAAATTTTATTGTACTTTTTACTAAGTGGTGTTTTAATTGGTTGTTTTTAATTTGGTAGATGTGCTTTTAATTGGTTGTATAATGTGAATAAATTATTGTACTTTTAAATAATTATGTATTTTAAAAAGAGTATTAATTACATTATGCATTTCTCTCTCATTTGACCAATTTCAACAATGCAACTTTTCAACTTTTCATTTTTGACCGTTTTTCTATTATATGTAGTATAGATATATATTAATTTTAGGATATGAAACGGTCCAAGGTACTGTCGTTTAGGGCTAACCGTTTCACCCTTGGGCTACAAAAAATACTTCTTCGCTTGTTAGCTTGGCCCGATCCACAAAAATCGTTGCCGCCTTTCTCTTATGATAACAACGGAGCGGCGGCTTTTCCAGAACAATCTCCATTTTTCATTCTCTTTCTCACAAACATAACTAGGGGTGTTCATGGGTCGGGTAGTAACCGAATAAACCGAAAACCGAACCCGAATCGAACCGAATTTATAACCGAACCGAATTTGTCAAAACCGAACCGAACCAAACTAAAAATTTGGTTTTCGGTTTGGATATGGTTTTGGCTATCTGAACAGAAAACCGAATTTATATAAATAAATATATATATATATATATATATATATATATATATATATATATATATATATATATATATATATATATATATATATATATATATATATATATATATATATATATATATAAACACTTTATATATTTAATATATATATTTTTTTTATATATTTATGTATACAAAAAGACCATTAAAATTTTATCCTAATATAAAAAAACACTTTTTATCTTAAAATAATTTTTTTTGCCAAAAATCTATTTAATTAAATTAAAAAAATATATAAATTCGGTTTTCAGTTTTGACCCATAACCGAACCGAACTTCGGTTCGGTTTTCGGTTATGACAAAAAAAATAACTGAATAAACCGATTAACCCGATAACCGAACCGATGAACACCCCTATACATAACGGTGAAGTGGTCGACGACGGTCCCAATGGAAGGGACGAGATCAACTGGGAAGAATGATAGTGGTGGTGGTGGACATAGTTATCTCTAAAAAAACAAGTAACCAAAACCGAGTTTTTAGCATCCACAGTTTCAATTTATGGTCTGGAATTGGATGGTGTGAGGAGCTAGGTTACATAAACAACTTAAGTTTGGAGAAAAGGATTTGTGATGAACAAGAATCTTTGTTTTTTTTTTACTATCTCTCAGGCATGTGTTTTCTTTAAATCTTTGGGATTTTTCAAATTTTTTTATCTTCAATTATTGATATGATTTGTGGGTTTTTGATTTATCTCTGCAAAAAGATTAAATCTTGATTGTTTGGGTAGTAAATTTGATCGTACTGTTTTTTATTTGTTGGGTAACAATTGGTTTTAGGTGCTGTTGCTGGTGATGAACGTGCTGATGATGATGAAGGTTATTATTATTATTATTATTATTATTATTATTATTATTATTATTATTATTATTATTATTATTATTATTATTATTATTATTATTATTATAAAACGTCACTTCATTAGAAAATCAAAAGGGTTACAAGAAATTAGTGGGAAGCCGAGATACTAAAAATATGGTTAGCAGCACGCGCCCCAATATCTAGGGTGACAAAGAACTTTCGGATCCGCTTCAGCAGGGTCACCGCATCCTTCTCAAGTTCACCAAAAGAAGAGAAAGAGAAGGGGAGAAACCCATATCCAATATCAGTGCATTTGGTTTCGTACTTGACACGTTTGCGCTGTGCAGCTTCAATCACAGCCCGCCCCGGTACAAAATCAGTCATACCAGTTTGCGTTAAGGGCGATGACCCTGTGAGATCAACACATACATCAAGCCCTTTATCCCACGAGTAAAGTAACAAGTCAGCTGGGTGTAGGTGTTTGTCCCTCTCTCCGCTAAGCCCGATATCAACTTCTTTACGGGCCGAAACCCCTACCCGGGAGCAGATATCAACGAGAGTATCACGCACCACATTATGTCGATGTTTAATACCAATAATACCTGCGCATGATACAGCATGATCTCCGTAGATATCGCCCGCAAATACCTTGGAACAAGCAGAGCACGACATCTGAGTGGAGAAAAGGGGAACACCTAGTCGATAGCATAAAACACATCGGTAGGTTTTAGCATTCATAGTCTGCCCCAACCCAGCAATCGGGACTACTCTAAGCCAGTCTGAAGTATGATCTTCCATTTGTGATCTCCATAGGGCCATCTGTCTAGAAGATAAGCAGAAGGTGGATTCAGCCTCTTTGGTGACACGTGTGAAATATAAATCTGCTAATTTCTTCATGAGTTTGGGGGCAACAATCTCACAAGAGCTACCCAGAAGGTCGGTCTCCATTTTCTTGTTAAAAACATACAGGGCATCATCAAAGGAAGATCCAGAAGTACCAACGCCAGACTGTCTGAGAAGTTTAGTCTGTAGGCTGGCCGATTGGAGTCTAGAGGCAAGGAAGGCATAATTCAAGACATCACCAGCAGCGTATACACCAAGCCCCCCAAATTCAAAAGGTAGAGTGGCCAGTCTCCACTGCCAATTGCCAAACCCGGGCCCAGAGGTAGTGACAATACGCTCCAGAGAAGAGCGAAGTGCTGCATCGAATGAAACCTGAGCACATTCAAAGACACGGGGGGAACATATGCGCATAGAGAAATATAACTTGGAAATGCCGGCACATGCCCGGAGGAGCAGCAACTCACATTGGGGGTCATTAAGCTTAGCAACAGCGTCCATAAGTTCAATGGTTTTAGAAACCCGTTTCAAAACAAGCTTACTGCTAAACTCAAGGTCTATACCAACAGGCCCACCTAACAATTTAACACCATGCAGAGGCCGGGCAAGATTAGGCGGGAAAACACCTGCAAATCTGCTTCTAGGATCTTCCCTTGGCCAAAAAATCTCAGTTTTATCGACGTTGAGGTGTAAACCATAACGAGGTCCATCCATCATAATGAGCTCCAGGGCCTTCCCAACTAACAGAGTATCTCCAATGATCGTTCCATCATCTAGGTACCAAGCTTGAAAGGGGAGAGAAAAGGAGTCTTTGATCTTGCGAGCCAAAGGATGTAGCACTAATGCAAAAAGGAGAGGTCCAAGAGGGTCACCTTGCTGTACGCCTTGGTGTGACTATAAAGTGTGTTCCCCATAATAAAGTCTAGCAGGTTTAGGATAACAAAACTCAACCCAGCGTGATACAGAGGGGCAGTGGAGGCGAACCTCTCGCAACATAACCTCGCGATCTACCAAATTGAAGGCGTTCTTAAAATCCACCAGTAACATCGAAATACCCACCTCATCTCCACGGTCTTTAATAAACCGATTTACAGCATGAAAAATAGCCTCCCCTCCTCCAGAAACTCCAACACCAAACTGCAGATCATTTAAGTAACCATCTAAAGAATGGCCAATCATAGAAGTACCCACCTTGGATACTAAACGCCTCCAGACAATCCCTACAGCAATAGGACGGATACCACCACCCGGTTTTATCAGCGGTGTGAGGGGAGCACTAGCAATATACTCGCCCAACGCTTTAGGGCACTTACCATCAAGAAAAAGATTTACCACTTTAGTGATAGAATCGAGTAACTCATCCGATATAGCCACAACAGCACCACTAAAACAATCCAAACAATGTTGGGCACGCAAACCATCACGACCACAAGATGTACAAGAAATTGGTGGGAAGCCGAGACACTAGTTGGGCTCCCACTCCTTTCTGAATATAAAAGCTTAGTCTATGAAAGATAAAAGCCCCACTCTTGACATTATTTGAGTGACTAACAGCAACAGTCTTGATACGTGAAAGTGTATCCATGGCTTCCGCGTCAAGCTCCCCGAATGTAGAAAAAACAAATGGAATGAACTTGTATCCAAGGCTAATGATGATGAAGGTTATTATTATTATTATTATTATTATTATTATTATTATTATTATTATTATTATTATTATTATTATTATTATTATTATTATTATTATTATTATTATTATTATTATTATTATTATTATTATTATTATTATTATTATTATTATTATTATTATTATTATTATTATTATTATTATTATTATTATTATTATTATTATTATTATTATTATTATTATTATTATTATTATTATTATTATTATTATTATTATTATTATTATTATTATTATTATTATTATTATTATTATTTATTTTTTATTATAAATAAACACTTTTATTAAAAACTCATAGGATTTACAAAAAATTAGTGGGAAGCCGAGAAACCAGCTGGGCCCCCACTCCTTTCGTTATTGTTGTTGTTGTTGTTGTTGTTGTTGTTGTTGTTGTTGTTATTTTTTATAAACCATCACTTCATTAGAAAGCTAAAAGGATATTACAAAAAGTTGGTGGGAAGCCGAGACACTAGTTGGGCTCCCACTCCTTTCTGAATACAAAAACTTAGCCTGTGAAAAATAAAAGCCCCACTCTTGACATTATTATTATTATTATTATTATTATTATTATTATTATTATTATTATTATTATTATTATTATTATTATTATTATTATTATTATTATTATTATTATTATTATTATTATTATTATTATTATTATTTCTTTGTTACAGCTTAATTTAATCTGATTACTTATGTTATTGTGATTTAGGAGACGCGTAGCAAGGCAAATGGTCTATGTCGGATCTTTCACATGTCTTGAATGATTTCTTTTCTGCTGGATTTTACACTAGCAAGTAAGTGGTTGTTTGATGCTCTTTTATGTTAGATTTTTGGGTTCTGAAATAAGTTGTTTTATCGTCGTGTATTTTGTGATTATGTTTTTGTAGTATTTGGAATAGCTTATTTATGTGGCTTAAGGTGTTGGGGGAGTGAAACACTTGATGCTCTTTTATGTTAGATTTTTGGGTTCTGAAATAAGTTGAGGTGACGGAGCGGAATAAATCAGGCGTTAGGGGAGTGAAACACTTGAGTGCATCACAAGTAGCTCAAAACAAGTCACGGTAATTTATTTCCATCTTTTAATATCTATTTATATTATCATATGTTTTGTTAATTTGGTAGGTACAAATAGACCACTGAAAAATGTTGCGGATGGTTCGTGTAGCCACAACAATCTGACATGATCATTAGCCATAGGCAAGTGACCGTGGAATTTTTTTGGTTGTTGAATGAATACATGATTGGCATTCATTCCTTTTCTTTTTTCGAATACTGTTAAATTTGTGGATAACGTGTTGCTGCCACATTGACTCACCACTGCAATTAATATGGTCAGGGAATTTGGATTTGGGAATTCATCAGGAAAAGGAATCAAAATATCTGCCAAATCAGCTGGCTACCTGCTTATCAGAAAGTTCACAAATTACCTTTTTTCTCTTATAAGTGATAGTTAGTTGCACTTTGTAGGACCTTACAAATATCAACCTTATCACAAAATAACACGTTACCACTGTTACACGTATAAAACGTGAAACCCAAACACAAACTATGCGTGAAGATGAAAGAAATAAAGATGAGAAAGATGGTGACTTGATGTTATATGGATCGTATATGTGGAGAGAAAAGATAAACACAATAAAGATGATGTTTATTGCAAAGGAAGAACACACACACACACTTTCAAGCACACCCCTCAAATGACCATTTGAGGGGTATTTATAGTTGGAATACATGATGCCCTAAAAGGCTTTCCATGGGCTCGTTTGGGCTTGGGTTGGATTACATCATACATAAGGCAAGCTTAACTAAACTAATAACCAATTAGCTTAGCCCAAGTCCACGAGCCCGTTAACTATTCTATCACGATATCTAACACGCATTACAAAGTTCCTAAACGTGAATGACCATCACTTCTAATAAAAACTATTAAGGCTAACAATCTCCCCCTAAGGGGTGGTCATTCAACTGATGCTCCACTTGATTAGGTCTTTACTTTTCTCGAGCTTGAACTTTGTGTGTAGATATAGAATAGTCTTGAATCTTTGTTCCTTCATGCTTTGTGATCATTTAATGTGGTTGTCTGCCATTGTCAACTTCGTTGGTTAGGTGTCTCCACGTCTTTCTCCACCATGCTCACACTACTGTTTGACTTTGAGTTACCAATGACGTAGTTCTCGAGTCTTTAAACTTTGTAGATTCTTTGACATTGACGAGGAATCATCTTTTTAACTTTATGTTGCCTTTGATTTTGATGAGAACTTTTCATGTGTTGTTGGTATGAGCATGTGGAAAATCTGCACGATCAATCCGCTCCGGAGCTTCCATAAGAAGAAAACATAAAACAGGTTAATAATAAGCGGATTCCGGCACTTACAAGTTTGAATTTCGAGGGTGTTAACAGCATAGTGTGAAAACACATCTCTAATTCTTACAAAGGCCATTCCTGAACTGGAGTCCCACAAGTGAGATAACGCGATATACCAAAGTACATCTACAGTTCAGATGAGTCGCTGAGGTACACCGAAGCATCACCTCACGACTGTAGACCGTTTAAGACACACTAAGCGTAATCCACGGGGAGTTACCGAAGTGACCTGCTGTCAGGGCTGATTGATGTTGACCCTAGCAGGAGTTTCCATTCAATCACTGAAGATCACAGATGTGAAACTTCTCATAAATGTTCTGGCAGATTGCTAAGATCTGCGTAGGACTCTATAATATATCACTTGTGTCCTTATTGATGAACAACAAGCGATGTCATGTCAAGTGTTCCTATGAGATCTTTTGATGAATCTCGTGGCTCTAGACTCAATAGTGCGTTTTGGTTTTCCTGAGCGGAGACTAGGGAGAGGGTCTCCTTCTTCAATATCAACAATCTCTAAGAGAAAGTCGATAGATTATGTAGGGTTCCCAGTGAGAATGAAACAAATCCCTTTTGAGAGGAATTGAGTGGCTAGAAGGTTTAGTGCAGTGCGTCACTGGTTCCATGACGTCTTTGTCTTCAATACCAGTGTCATCTAGTGACAACCAGTAGCAGATGAGTTGAACCCGGTTTCTGCCCTAAGGTTGATTATGGAGGGCTATTTCTTTTCACCTTTTCTTTTGCTTTTCTTTTTAATTCTTCAACCCCTTCTTTCTCCTTTCTCATATTACTCATTTTTTCAATCATACCTAAGGACTTCTAATACTAACTGTTTGTGATGTCCTTGGGTAGATCCATCCGGCTCTGGCGAATCATAGGACGAATTTCCTATCCTTAGTCACCTTATAACTCCAAGACTGTCCTATTGTTGCCATAAAACCATTTTTCTTTGAAAATCTCTCAAAGTGTTTATGATTGAAAACATGTTTGGAACACTCCGTGAGTTTTATATTTTTAGAAACACTCCCCCTTCACATGTGCTTATAAGTTTTGACAGAAATCTGCACATAGAGGGTAGAGTTTGCACTTTTTGAATTGATCGACTTTAAATGAACAAGACCGATTCGAGACACGTTTACATCACTAGAGAACTAGCTTGAAATTATTACCCGTCCTGGTCAAGTCCATAGAACGTTTCTCGAGATGGTACATGATTGCTCGTCAATTCATTGGTTTCAACTGAGTCGAGCTCATTATGAGATTCAAACCACGATCATTAAACTTTTTGATCACATTTTAATCACGTCTCCTCCCCCTCAAAAATAGCATAATCGTGATATTTTTTATATCAACGGATTAAACAACATTTTAGAATCTTTTGGGGAGACAAACGGATTTGATTTAAGCATGAATTTTGGAACATTTTTTGTTTTATACTCCCCCTTTAATAAAGCATAATCAAATAAAGGGTTTTAGAGGGAGTTATCTTGAGCACAAAATATTTTGAAAGATTTTGAAAAATCTTTTTGAACAATCTTGAAAAGGTGCTCAAGATGATGATGATTTCTCACCATTTTTAAATGTAGTGCACTGAAGCGTACACTAGTGATTTTCATTAAAAAGCACGAGTTTTGATTTGAAAAATAATCAAAAGTCATCATTTCGGTCCGGGTTTCGTACTGAAGTATACGAAAGCCATTTTGTGAAGAAATTTTTGAGAAACGACATGTTTTAGAAAACAGTTAAAGAACTCTCGCTCAAGCATCTGTACATGCCCGTATCATTGTTGAATGACATTTCTAGAAACGTACAGAATATCGATTATACAAGAGACATGTCGTGAGAAGGATATTTTTGGATTTTTGATTTTATATTGTTTTTGTATTTTTGAAAGTTTTATATTTTTATATTTTGCTTTTGTAGGTTTTTCAAATTTTGTATTTTGTTTTTCAAAAATATTTACAGCGAAGCTTTTTGGAAAATCATTTTCAAGAAGATTCGAGAAAACGTTCTAACTCCTCAGGGGTTAGGCTTCGCATTCCAATTCGTCGAACTGAATAGTCAAACCTTTCTTTTGGAAGGGCTTTAGTTAATAGATCGGCGAGTTGGTAATCTGTCTTCACGAAAAATAATTCAACAGTACCATTTTCGACGTACTCTTTGATGAAGTGGTAGCGGACACGAATATGCTTAGTCTTTGAGTGATGAAAAGGATTGCATGATATCGCTATGGCACTTTTCGAGTCACAATACATAGGTATTTTATCGAAAGTAAAGCCATAATCTGTGAGTTGTGTTCTCATCCATAGAACTTGAGCACAACACGCAGATAGAGACACATACTCAGCTTCAGCGGTTGAAAGTGCAGTGTAATCTTGTTTCTTTGAAGACCAGCTGACTAATTTTTCACCCAAAAATTGTGCTCCGCTTGATGTACTTTTTGCTGTAACTTGATCACCTGCGTGGTCCGCATCTGAAAAGGCAATTAGATAAAATCCGGATTCCTTCGGATACCAAAGTCCCATGTGAATGGATGTCTTCAGGTACCGAAAGATCCGTTTAACCTCTTTGAGGTGCAGTTCGGTAGGCTTTGCCTGAAACCGTGCTAATAAGCAAACAGCAAAATGAATATCTGGTCGACTAGCAGTGAGGTACATGAGAGAACCAATCATGCTCCGATATTTCTTCGGATCAATAGGTTTCCCAAACAAATCGGCTCCAATTTTTGGTGAAGTTACCATTGGTGTTCCGACCGAGTAACAATTATCCATACCATGATTTTTCAAAATCTCAGTTGTGTATTTAGCTTGATTTATAAAAATTCCACGTGGGGACTGATGGATTTGTAAACCAAGAAAGAATTTTAGTTCCCCCATCATGGACATTTCAAATTTGCTTTTCATGAGATTTTCAAAGTGTTTTGAAAGATTCGGATTAGTGGACCCAAAGATGATGTCGTCCACATAAATCTGAACAATCAAAATGTCGTTTCTGCTTTTTTGTGTAAACAAGGTAGGATCAACTATTCCTTTGGTGAAATTGTTTTGGATAAGGAAAGAGGACAGTTCGTCATACCACGCTCTCGGAGCTTGTTTCAATCCATAGATTGCCTTTTTGAGTTTGTAGACGTAGTCTGGATGTTCCAAGTCGATGAAGCCTTCTGGCTGACTCACGTACACTTCTTCTTTCAGAGTTCCATTCAAGAACGCGGTCTTAATGTCCATCTGATATACCGTGATGTTTTTGTGGCTTGCATAGGCTAAGAATATCCTGACTGCTTCTAGTCTAGCTACCGGCGCGAATGACTCTTCAAAGTCTATCCCTTCTTCTTGTCTGTATCCTTTGGCCACAAGACGAGCTTTGTTGCGAATGACAGTCATTTCTTCATCCCGTTTCTTCTTCCATAACCATTTAAGATCAATGACGCGAACGCCAATGGGTCTTGGAACCATTTCCCAAGAGTCATGAAGACGGTATTGGAGAAGTTCCTCCTGCATCGCTTCTATCCAAGCTGGTTCTGCCATTGCCTCGCGAATGTTCTTTGGCTCGATATTGCTAATTGAGCAAAAGTAAATGCACAAGTCGCAATCGGTGGCAAGTTGACGTCTCATCTGAATTGGCCTTGAAGGTTCACCAATAACTTGTTCAATTGGGTGGTCTTTTGTCCACTTCAGAGTAGAAGGATACCGTTGGTTAAACGTATGCGAGTTAGATGGTTCTCGTAAGCTTGAAGAAGATTCAGCTGATTCCGTAGCAAACGGGTTTTCAAATAAGTCTTCATCTAACGTTGCATCGTTTTGGTTTTGGTTTTGCTCATCAACTGCTGGTAGAACGGGTGCAAGAACTTGAGTAGATGTAGATGATGTAGATGGAGTTGGTGCATTGGTTTCGACCGTTGTAGATGCATCTTCTGTTGGTGTTGATGATTTTGAGCGGGTGCAGCGGAATGATGGTTTGATGCATTTGTCGAAGTTCCACCATAGTATTCATCGAACATTAACTCGAAGAAATTCTCCCATTCTTGTTCTTTAGGATTGTCAAACGAAGTTGATTGAGCTCTTTGAGGTACGAGTCCTGAACTGATGTGTCCAGAAGTCTGCTGGTTTAGTGCGGGTTCTAGAGCGAGTCTCTCAGAAGCCATATGTGAAAGTTCATCAAATTTCACATTCATCGTCTCCATGATCCTCCTAGTTCTTCTGTTATACACCCTGAATGCCCTCGATTTATCTGAATATCCAATGAAGATTCCAATATCACCTTTAGCTTTCAATTTACCTAGATCTTATCTGTCATTCGTCGGATAGCACAAAGCGTCAAACACGTGAAAGTAAGAGATATCAGGTTTTCTGTTGTTCACTATTTCATATGGGGTTTTATTGAATCTTGGATGGATTAGGGATAGGTTCTGAGTGAAACAAGCAGTGGCAACAGCATCAGCCCATAGAAATAACGGTGCACTAGAATAGATTAGCATTGTGCGAGCAGCTTCCACAAGAGTTCTATTTCTTCTTTCAACTACCCCATTCTGCTGTGGAGTTCTAACAACTGATGTCTGATGAGTTATTCCAACATCTTCAAAATAAGCTCTTAACTCCTGATTAGTAAATTCTGTGCCGTTTTCTGTTCTTACAACTCTAACTGGAGCTTGAAGAAGTACTTGAATACGCTTCAGAAAGGTGATGATGATGCCTGGTGCTTCGTATTTTGATCTCAAAAACCTAACCCATGTATATCTTGAATAATCATCGACGATAACAAGGATATACTTTTTTCCATTAATGCTTTCAACTCTCATTGGGCCACATAAGTCCATGTGCAACATATGCAACTTAGCTTCCGAACTATGTACGGATTTTGGTTTATATGATGCTCTTTTGCTTTTTCCTTGTTCGCATGATGGACATAAGTGATCCTTGGTGTATTTGAACTTTGGAAGTCCGTTGACGATGTTGTCTTTGGCAAGATTGTTGATGGTGTCAAAATTGAGATGGGATAACCTTCTATGCCACAACCAAGACTGTGTTCCAGATGCTCGTGTCATAAGACATATTGGTGATGAAGAGGCCATTTGATTGATGTCGATAGCATACAAGTTTGTATCACGATTCCCAGTTAAGAGATCAGTGCCATCCAAGTTTCTAACGAAGCAAGCATTTTTCCTAAAAGCAACCTCTAAATCTGCATCACAGAACTGCCCGACTAAAAACAAATTGTGTCCCAACCCTTCGACATAGTAAACCCGAGTGATCAAATAATTTCCAAAAGGTAGATCTCCATAACCCATGATAGCTGCTACATGATCATTTCCAAAACGTACGGTTCCCATGAATTTCCAGACAAAATTGATCAGCAGCTTCAGATTCTCGGTCATGTGCTTGGAGCAACCCGAGTCGACGATCCAAAGACAAATTTCGATAACCTGCCAGTAACAGAAAAAGAATATTTTGGAAACCGTTGAGATTTTGGTTCCTTTGGGTTAGAGGTAAAATCCTGATCACACTCAAAGAGGTTTGCTACAGGGAGTTCTGGTTTATCACTCATTTTACCATTCTAGAGTGTGAAAGTTCTACCTGTGGGTTTCCAAATATCATCCCTAAAGTAAACACTATGGTTCTTGTCAGTAGTGAAAAGCCTAAGTTTTGCAACTAGTCTTCCTACTTGTTTAGCGTAAGATCTTCTTGGAACATTCTTCTTAACAGGCTTATCATTCACATTCTTAGAAACATAGTCATCTTGAACATTAATTAAAGATTTCTTGCAAGTTAAACAAAGAGATTCAACACATTCATTAGACTTAGCAAGTTTCATAGGTTCAGTACATTCAGATGAAATGTCTTTCTTATTCAAAAGCGGTAAATTCCTAGGGTGTTCTTCTACTTTCTTCTCTTTATTCAAGCTACTACTCCTAGAGGCAGTCGAGACTCTATTGTTCCTTGTATTACTCTTAGGCTTTAGTCTGCTGCTCCTAGAGGTGCTTTCTAGTCCTATAGAAGGTAAGGCACACGCATTAGGATTCACATTTTTATGAAGGGAGGTGGTTTCAGCTTTCCTAGTCTCTTTAGAGTGCTTTTCTAAACTTATGGCATTTGTTCCATATGTTTTAGATGTGGAGGCAGGCGCGTTAGTGGTACTCATCTTAAAAAGGCCAGGAGCTAAAACTTTTGGATTCTCGATAACCGCTTTCCCTTTTTCAACATTTTGTATAGGCAATGCAGGTGGAGTGACTGGTTTTGATGAAACATTTTTCTCATTGACTTTTAGAGGAGGTATAGAAACAGACATTTTTGGTTTGGGAATATTTGCTTTCTCCGCAGTCAATGGTTTTTTAATCACAGTATCCACTGCCTTTCCTTTTTGACTTTCTAGCTGAGCCCTCAAAAGATCATTTTTCGCTTTCATGTCATTGTAGGCACGCTCATACGACAATTTGTCATATTTGCATTCCTCAGTTTTTCGATCAAGTTGTTTAAAATATGACACATTTTCTTTTTCAAGTTTTTCAAGAGCTTTTTCATATTTTGAAACAATTTCGGAGGTCTCAGACTGGAGTCTTTCATGATCTTCAACAGAATATGTTTGCAAAATGATGGACATAATATCAGTAGTAAGAACATCTTCGAAGAGAGAGTCATTTAAATTTTCCAAAACTTTGATTTATTTAACACAGTCATTAGCTTGCTTTACCAGGGATTTATGGTCCTTGACAAAGTCAACTGTTTCTTTCAAAAAGGCTTGTTCAAAATAAATTACCCTGGAGTTGATGTTATTCAGCTGAGGGGCAATTTCAGTTTCAAAAAACTTTTTTTGTTCAATATCAAAACTATTAAACCAGATGTTGGTTGTAATATGAGTTTTAGTTTTAACAGTCTCTTGAAGTCTCCCAATTCTAGTCTTAACATCGTCTAAAATGCTTCTGGCATCACTTGTGTTAAAAGGATTGTTTGAAGACATTTGTTCGATTTTCGAAAAGGATTTTGAGACAACTACAGGAGTTGCAACTGGTTTTGAAGCTGGTTTTGAAACTGTTGTGATGGAAAACTTTGATTGTTCTTTATGTGAAACAAACGAAATACCATTAATTTTGTTCCATTTGTTATAGTCAATTGGTTTGATTTCCGGATGTTTTTGTTTCATTCTTGATCTACTCTCCTCAGATAGTTCCAACGTTTCAAGAGAATCATGCACAATTATGGGTTCATGCAAAGGTTTTCCATTGTTCAACACATTCCGTTGTTTCTGAGCTTTCTTGAGGAAACAAGGAGGTGAGTTACCAAGAGCCATTTTATGTGTCGTATGAAAAATCGAATTTACTTGATTAGAAATCATCTTGTTTGTTTTAGCGGAATGACCCGTTGTAAGAAGTAAATTATCCAATTTTTTGATAGTTTCATTTTTATCCAGAATTTCATCAAGAAGAGAATCTTCTCGTTTTGAAAAATCAGCAATCAACTGTTTCTTCTCTTTTTCAAGATCAGAAAGCAGTGTTTTTTGTTTAGAAAGTTGGTCATTTAGTTCAGAAATTTCCTTGTTTAAAGATTTTATTTTCAAGTTCAGATTCACATCAAGTGTATCATACTTGATTTGCAATTGTTTTTCTCTTAAAACAGAATCTCGGTAACCAATTTCTAATTCTGATATTTTGTTTGTATGAAATTCATAGGCTCTGGCGTTCTCTTTGTAACTCTCAAGCTCAGTGGTCAATTTAACATTCGCGGCCTTAACTTCGCGATTGACCTTACTAACTTTCTCAATTTCAATGCCATAATTATTGATTAATGATTCAAAATAAGCACGTGTTTCCTCACCAGTCTCAGTATTTTGTGCCACACAGCCTCCACTAGGATCCACATCTGGAGTTTCAGAGTTAGTATTGCTACAACTCGGATTGTCCAGGTATGTATCATAAGTAGGTGCTGGCGTCACAGAATGCTGTTCGTCATGAGTAAACACATCAAATATGACATTGTTATAGCATGGATCAATGATTGGTACCTCAAATACTGCGTTGGCGTCATAGACATGAGGTGCGTCAGAGTCAGTGTCGTACTTAGTCTCCTGAAGATTTGCCATGAAGATGCAGTTTGCATTGATTTCCTCGAGGTCTTCCAAATCATCCACAATAGCGAAAAAATCATTTTCCTCAGCACTCAACTGCATCCCTGCTTTTTGCTTCTATGCTAACAGCATAGCTTTCCGAAGAAACTCAGCATTCTTCTTGTGTGGCTTAGTGGGACAGTTTCGTGCCATGTGACCCACTCCTTGACAGTTATAACACTTAACCTGATTACCCTGATTCACATTTCCATAATTCCCAACGACTGGAGCTGCAACATTCCCATTCTGATTACCCACTGCTCTATTCCCAACATTCTGTCCCATCTGATTTCCAACATTCTGACCCAACTGATTACCCTGATTACCCATATGAAATCCAGTAGCATATCCCTGCTGATTCCCAATAACTCCAACCATTTGTCCTTGATTACCCATATTCACACCCGGCTGTGCAATTTTCCTGTTGCGAGTGTTTGATGAAATCCTTTGGTTGTTGTTAGTTGGTGTGGAATAGCGACCTCTGAATGCTTTACCCAATAAAGAAAATACTTGTAACAAAGCTTCTTCGGGTTCCATTTCAAGATCAGTGATTCCTTGTTCCTGGTAATGTTGTTGTTCTGGTGGATAGGTTTGTTGTTGAGGGATAACAGCTTGTTGTTGTGGAATGTATTGATGCAAGTTGTTGTTAGTGGAAGATGATGAAGCTTGTTGTTGTGTATTCACGGAAGGTTGAGTCTTTGCAATAAAAGCCAATGGATCATGATTCTTTGCCAATCTTTCTTTCCTGACTTCATTCGCTTCAGCTTGGTTTTGTTTCAGAAAATCGTTTAGTTGATCAAAGTTCACCTGATGTAAGTTTTTTATTTTGGTTGACAATAGTGACATATCGTCCCCATTCTTCTGGAAGATTGTTCAGGGACTTGATGTTTTGCACGATAGTCCTTGGTGCTAACTTGTTTCTGATAAGCTCATTCATCAAAGTGCAAAACCTTCCATAGTAGGATTCAATGGATTCTCCTGGAGTTGAAGTGAACTTTTCCCATTCAGTTAGCAGCTTGTTCTCCATGTCTTGTTGACCAATTTCTGTTCCATGACAAAGCCGTCTAACACGTTCCCACATATCGAAAGCAGTTTCACAACTGTCTACCGCAGCAAATATGTCTCTTGGTAAACCCAGTTGGACAATATGAATTGCCATGTCATCTGCATCGACTTGTTTCTAATCCTCGTCAGTGTATTCTGATTCAGTTTGAGTATGAAAAGATGGTGGGACGTCAGGAGTTTCAGGGTCTAGGATTTGTCGAGGCTTGAAGGGTCCATTCGTAATGGAGTTAATCATGAGTTTTCCATTAGGTTTGGTCTTGATGTAGCGAAGCATACGACTTTTCCATTGAAGATAGCCACCTTTTTCCAACATAGGAGGACGGTTTTCGGCACCGGCTGCATGAATATCTTGTTGAGTTCCCATTGATGAAGGTATGTTATGATAAAGTTGATGTAGGATCGATTCAACGATAAAAGAGTTGTGGTTGATGACGGTTAAGCTTAGTTGTTTTAGTGAAAATTTGCTCTAAAAACTTAAAAAACCGCAATAACTTTTTTTCGGAGCATTTTTAGGACTTGAAGGCTGACCCGTTCATTCGGCGTGCCAATCTCCTCGTTCTCACGGTCGTTTTGATGGGTAGAACGCTGAAAACGGAGTTACGGTTCAAAAGTTATAGCCGTTTGAAGTTTTGCTTACAATCTTACTCGTAAAACTGTTCTTATGCGTAGAGATGAGTTCTTATGCGTAGGATGCTTATGCGTAGGATCTTAAGCGTAGGAGTCCTTATGCGTAAAGAGCTTAGGCGTAGAAATCCTTATGCGTAGAAATCCAATTTACGCGTAAACTTAAGGTTAAACGTAAGTCTTATGCGTAAACGTTAAGCGTAGAAGTAGAGTACCTTACGCGTAAGAGTTAACTTATGCGTAGAGTGCTTACTCATAAGCTTTCTGCTTATGCGTAAGAGTTGGTTTAAAACCAAAAATCCTTTACACTGTCACAGCGTAAAAGATATCCGAAAGTCGAAGTGTTCCACACACTTATCCAAGTGAGGGAAGCACTGAGTTACCTTTGTTGCACGAAGATTCTTCACGAAAAAGTTATGCGTAGAAAACTAGGGTTTTGACTTTCTTACGCGTAAGATTAGGGTTTTGACTTACGCGTAAAAAATTTCCAATGATTCAACCGATTTCTTTTGCACAGATAGCTTCCAAAACACTCAAATAGCAAGAAAGTATTGACCTTAAACACCCAAAATGCTTTTTATGCTTACGCGTAGAAATGAACAACGAAATCAAAACGAGTTTAAAAACGATTTAAAACACGTAAAGCTTCGAACTTTTTGCCAAAACTAGAATCTTTAACACTATATAAACCTTAGACCATAAGAATCTTGAAGATTTAAGTGCAAAAATAAAAGTTTTATGCGTGAATCTTTGAGAACGAACACTACGCGTAACACGTTAAAAAAAACTTCAACCAAAACACTCCTAAATCATTGTTAGGCGATTGATACCAATTGTAGGACCTTAAAAATATCAACCTTATCACGAAATACCATGTTACCACTGTTACGCGTATAAAACGTGAAACCCAAACACAAACTATGCGTGAAGATGAAAGAAATAAAGATGAGAAAGATGGTGACTTGATGTTATATGGATCGTGTATGTGGAGAGAAAAGATAAACACAATAAAGATGATGTTTATTGCAAAGGAAGAACACACACACACACACTTTCAAGCACACCCCTCAAATGACCTGAGGGGTATTTATAGTTGGAATACATGATGCCCTAAAAGGCTTTTCCATGGGCTCGTTTGGGCTTGGGTTGGATTACATCATACATAAGGCAAGCTTAACTAAACTAATAACCAATCCCAAGTCCACGAGCCCGTTAACTATTCTATCACGATATCTAACACGCATTACTAAGTTCCTAAACGTGAATGACCATCACTTCTAATAAAAACTATTAAGGCTAACACACTTTAATATTACTGTTCTGTATCCCAAATCAGGACCCATGAATAATGCACACAAAAGGTTTAACAACAATTAATGTTACCTCACAACTACCATATATGTACTTCTATATCGGTAGGTTTGATAACGCCTAAAATGAACATGTTTTTAGTAGCGTTATTGTTGGTTTTGTGCATGATAATCGGCTATATTTACTCATAACTGTTGCAAAAGTGCAAAAGATACGTATTGTGTATGTATATGTAGCCAGGTATCACAAATGATGAAGAAATGAAGTTTTTATGCACATTTGGAGAATTCCCAAGGAAGGAAGTCGAGCAAGGAAGCTTTTGGACTCAATGATTAGGAAGCGCAATGATTTCTAAGTATCTACAGCAAGGAAAGATCAAGTTTCGCCTTGGAAATCATCATCGAGAACAAAGAAAGAGGCGCGAAATAAGAAAGTCAACAAAAGTCAAAGCTGAGGCACCCAACCGTTCGGTTGGAGCCCGCAACCGATTCGGTTGGGCGATGGTCAAAATGCAACCGATCCGGTTGCATCGTAACCGGTTCGGTTGCATGGACTGGAGTTACACAAAAACGCATTTAATGTTGCCTTAACTCCCCATAATCATTGGAGGCCGATCATTTCTTGTTATTAACTTGTTGAGAACCTTTTTAGCCAGTTAGTAAAGTCTCTTTGGCTATATAAACAAGGAGTGATGTCAAATCACTAATCTGCTAAACGTAAGACTATTAGCACTGCTCCCCGGCAGCGGCGCCAAAATTTGATCCGCTCCAGAACAGTCAAGTTTTCTCACTCAAGCCGGCCACTTGTGAATTGCCGACCGTAAGAAACTTAAAACGGTTCAGGAACAAACTCAATGAAGATCAGGAGAGTATAGTGTTTCCCCAGGTCGTTAAGTCCCAACGAGCTGTACGAGAATAGCCAAACGTGTAGTGATCGAGAGATTTGAACGGGAAAAGAGTTTTGAATATGATTATAACTAAGGAAAAGCCCATAAACTACAGGGGCTTAAATGCAAATTAAAGAAAGTTAAAAAGATAAAAAAAAATATTAAATAAACGCTATCACTATATTTAAAATGATGTTTTTGTTTTTATGTTTTTATAAAACTGAATTTAAAAATTACGTAACGTACAAATGAAAACGTGAAACTTACACAATATAAATCCTAAAAATATAAAAAATACATTTTTACAATCCTAATGATAAAAGAAAATTTATAGAAAAAGAAAATTATTTTTATAACTAATTATCTAATTATTATTAATTAAAAACTATTTTTAACTATTTAATAATAGCTTATAATACAAGAAAATAGGAAATAAAGCTAGAAAAATAAAATTAAGACTTAGAAAAATCTAAAATATCAAAAGAGAATTTTCAAAACCATTTTTGTATTTTTCTGATTATTTTTCTATTTTCTATGAATTTTATACTATTTAAAACTACCTAAATTACTTAAAAATACAAATCTAACTAAGAAAAATCTAGAAAAATACTTTTTTGGCTTTTTATATTTATCTAAACTTAAGAAAATTGAAAAATTATTTTTTTGAAGCTTTTCTTAATTTTTTGTATTAAATGCTAATTAAAAATGCTTAAAAATTAATTTAAATCAAGAAAAATAGTAAACAAGCTAGGAAAAATCTGAAAATTTCAGGAAAACTCTAAAATTATATTAGGAATTTAGGAAAAATGTAAAAACAGGTGCTTATGTGCAAGATATTGAAACTGATGTACAAGTGCTTATTGAAATAAGCACTTGAATAAGCAAATGGGCACCAAAAGCTACCAAACTGATACACAAGCTACAATAAGCTAAAACAACTCAAAATCAACTAAAAACAACAACCCATAACCTCTGATTTGCAAGATTAACAGATTTGGATATTTAGAGCTTATAAGCTAAAACAGTTTCTGTGGGCTACTTGCAGCCACAAAATAAGCACTCAAATAAGCTAGACAACAGAAACCAAATATACAAACTTAAACTAGACCTAGGTGAGACCTTATAAACCAAAAACCAGGCTCTGACCAGCTCTTATGAGCTCTGTGCATAAGCTGCACAAAATGAGAAAACTCAGCATAAGCTGATTATCTGGAGCAGGGCAATTGGTACCTAGAAGACAAGCTTGTTTGGAGCTTTTAAGAAATTTGTAAAATTCTACTAAAATGGTGATAAGAAAGAACACCAACTGAAGTTTTCAAAATGCCAAGTCTCACTTCATGTGGCTCAAAAATGAGCTCATGAAAAATCCTTGCAGTTGGCCCCAAAACAGGTTTTCTAAATTTTGACTTTTGAAGCAATATTGAAAGGTTTGACTTTATTGAACTTTGATTCCAATTTTATGACTGATGTTGATGTAATATATTGTAATGAACATAATGCAAGCAATGTTAATGACTTCTAAACACAAAACAAGGATTTGCAAATCCAAAATCACAACAGATGAGCAGTGAGACAGATTTTACTGTAATGTTGACTTGAAGCTTTGCAGACCCAATTTATAGACTGATATGCTTAAAAAACATAAAACCACAGGAAACATTCAATGAATACACCTTAAAGACAGAATAAGCTTTAAACCAAACACCCCTATATTAACTGCTTTGCAAGCAAAAACTGATCTAACTACCAATCCAACATGTAACTTTGATCAAACTAAGTTTAAATCACCATAATACTACTATTTAAACAGGTTTTAGCTACTATTAATCACAGAAACAGATTATGCTTTGAAACTAGAAATGACTTACAAATTGTCCAAAGCCACTATGGCTTGAATCCTGTGAACCCAAGAACACTACCTAATCTAAACCAACCCATATGACTAAAGATCAATCCCAATCCATGTCTGCATCACCCAATACATTCCTGCATCAATTCTGCTCCATGTTGACTTATGTTGACCAAGTTTCAATATTGTTTAAAACTTAAACACAAGCTTATAAAAAGCTTTGATAAGCTTGTTTTAGCTTGTTTGAGTCTACAAATACACTGTTTAGAACATGTACACAAGATTTGGACACTGACAATTTCAACAGTGCCACAGAAACATGAAACTGTGGCTATAGCTTGAATTGAGATTTAAAATAAGTTGCAATACATTTGACTACCCTTGTTTGATACAAATTAACTGAAAAATACAATTGAAAACTATTTAGGACATAATAATCTAAAAAACGACATACATTGTTGAAAAATAAACTAACTACTACTTTCTCTTGCTTTCTCTTCCTTCTTTTATTGCTTTCAATGCTTCCACGTGTCCTTCAGATCAAATCCCACCACTTCTTTTGACCAATGGGAGAGTTTTGAGCATAATTGCCATTTTATGATTTTGGCGGGAAAACTGAATATTTGACCTCTGGGGCTTCTGAGCTAGCAACTAGGGGGGGGGGGTGAGAGGTGTGATGATGAGGGGGGTTGAGGTGATAAGGGTGCAGGGATAAGGGTGGTGGAAAAGGCAGTTGCAGAGCAAGTGGTGGGGAAGCAGGAGGTGGGAGGGAAAAGCTGCTAGTTTGACTTGGGTGGTTTGACCAGGGGGTCAAAATGGAATAAAGGCAGGGGTCCAAAATGCTTGGCAGGGGTCACTTGGGATTATGACAAGGGGTCAAGGTGGTTTAAAAGGTTTAATATCATAGGGACCTTTGTGTAATTTCTGAATTTCAAGGGACCATAACTGCCAATTCATCAAAGTTGATCCAAGGGTTAAAAGTGACAAGTTTCAATAATGCAAGGACCAATCTTGACATTTTCCAATTTTCCAGGGACCATTTTTGCCAAATTTGAAACTTAGAGGACCAAACTTGTAATTTTCTCAAACTTTTTATATTTTTCACCAAAGGACTAATTTTGACAAGTTATGATTTAAAAAGGACCTTTGGTGATTTTTCTTTTAAAATTAGGATTCAGGGACTATTTTTGACAATTTTAGAAACTTGGGGGACTAAAACTGCCAATTATGCAAATTTGATACGTTTTTCACCAGATTTTGATATTTTTGCATTTAAAACATATAAAACACTTATTTGTGATATTTTTATCATTTTGATGCATTTCTGAGTGTTTTCAGATGTTTTTGCAGTTCAAATGGTCCAAAAATGATGAGTATTTAGACACTCATCAATCCCCCATACTAAGATATTGCTAGTCCCTAGCAATGTTTTGAGAAAAATTAATGGATTTCATCTCTTTACCAAAAGCCATTACTTCTGGAGTAGCCAAATGTTTCAGTTCAAGTAAGAACCTTGGTACACCGATAACCAAATGATTTTGAGCAAATCATCAGCTTTCAACGGATTTGATTTGTCTTTACCAGGAGCCGTTTGCTTATGGACTAGCCAACTCTTAGATAAATTATCAATATTATCTTTGGTGAGCTGATTACCAATTATGGTTTTTCCACTGCCTTTACCACAAGCCATAAACTTGCGGGCTAGCCAACTCTTCACTTTTAAGGATATGGTGAGCTGAATACCATACAATTTTGGGCAAATTGTAAGCCGTCAACGGATTTGAGATATCTTTACCAAGAGCCGTTTACTCCTGGATTAGCCAATCCTTATGTGGGTTAGACATGGTGGACTGATTACCATTTGTTGTGTTTAGTACATAGTACTTCCACTAAATTTTTTTTTTTAAATTTGGCCATTTTGGGGGAAAAAGGGACTAAAAGGGTACATTTATGATTAAAATTCGCCAGAATTTCCCCCCCACACTTAGAAATGAATATTGTCCTCAATATTCAAAGTACCGGCTGTTATGCCGAAACTTAGAACGTAAAAAGATAACATTTACTAGCTAAGTGTAGAAACACAACAATTATTCTCTTTTTTAATATTTACAATTTTCATTCATTTTTTAGATCTATATACAACATGTGGGGCATCTCCCCCACACTAGGGTGGTACACACGGGTGAAAACCCATGTAGCATGCTACTGTTTTTGATTACCGAGTCGCTAGCTTGACTCGACCCCGAATTAATTTGTTCATGGGGAAGTAAGTGGAAGAGACAATCTCCATCGGACTTTCATTCAAGATGTTTGGATAAACATTGAAGTACGTGAAAGTTCCACACCGATGAGATACAGACAGACCCGGCTCACAAATGGCACATGGAAATGCCAGGGTCAAAGATAATGTCTTCATTCCCGAAGGAGTGAAGAACATGAGAAGCCACGGGATAGGTGAAGAAGAGAAAGAAAGTCATGATAATAATCTTGACTAACTCATCATCATCAGAAGGGAAATTCATAGTAGCATGAATTTCATCTTTTAAGCTCAATTGGTCTAGACATATCCCGGGTGTGTCTAGATCAAAGTAGAAATTATCATACTCCGGCGGAGATATGATATGAGTGAGTTCATCTGAGAACTCCATGAAGGTGAATGAATCATATTCAGAATTGATATGAGTGGGTTCACTGGTGAACTCCTCCAATGTAAATGATTCATAATCGGGGAGAGAATTATGAGAATGAAGAGTGGTACTGCCACTAATCTTCTCTCCCATTTTATCAAAACAGAAGGCTTTCATTTCCGGAATAGAATCATCGGAAAGAATGTCACTATCCTTAATGGGGATAGGAGATGAAATAGGTTTTTTACTGAAAGCCTCGATTTTAGAAATGAGAAGACTGACATTCAGTAATGTTGCACGAAGTGCTTCATCTTTGATTTCAGTGTCAGTAACTTCATCATTCTCTTCTTCTAAGCTAACAAGCTCAGAAGGTAAATCTTCCACATAAACGATGTCTCCACAAGATAACGAATCATTATCATTAGAATCGGAGAACATCTCAATATGATCATTTTGGAAGACAAGAGGAGGAGGGATATCACACACATGATCAAGAATTCCCTGTGACTCTCTTGGGATTGGGACAAGGTTCTCAACACTAGACTTTATGAATTCGTCCGATTCCTTTTCAGGAACAGTGTCAAGATGCTCGTCCCCCATGCTCAGAGAGTGAGTGGGAGCTTCGGGTGTGATATCAGTTGTTTGAGAAAGAATCTCAACTGCTGGGATATCATCTGATGAACTTGATGAATCAAGTGTATCCTCATCATCACTGTCATCAGGAATAAAACGAAATTGAGAGCTAGATCTGGCTGCTTTTTCTTTTGCAATTGATTCCCTAACAGATTTTTCAAAGGCAATTTGGGAATTTATTTTAGCAGCCTGCTCTTCAGCTAGCAATTCTTCCATGGATTTCTCATGTGAATTTGGAAT
Organism: Chrysanthemum seticuspe; assembly: GCA_019973895.1. NCBI lineage: Eukaryota > Viridiplantae > Streptophyta > Magnoliopsida > Asterales > Asteraceae > Chrysanthemum > Chrysanthemum seticuspe. The sequence goes on from BPTQ01000009.1 coordinate 45,439,918, forward strand.
GACGGGACATTGTGGGAGTGGAGATTTGTCAAAACCGGAAGGTTGACATTGATAATCATCATGGGGACCCCCACAATATACACAAGAAATACTAGGAACATTATGAAATGCTGTTTTATTGAACTCCTTACTTCGTTTCAGTAACTCCAGAAGCTCTAGATAAGTGTCTTGTTGGGTTTGCTGAGGAGTTTGAGTCATTTGGCACTGTGGAGGTTGGCTGTGATATGGATAGTCATGATTGTTACAAGGAAATGGATTCCCTGTTTGACAATCAGAGCTGAAATGGGGACCTCCACAGTTCTCACAAAAAAATGATTGTTGTGGGTGGTCATGTGAATAATATGGAATTTGGTCATTTCCAAAGTCCTGAGTGTTACCAGAAAACTGTTCGTAGACAAACGTGTTTCTGGATTGACACTCAAATCCTTGGTGAGGACCTCCACAAAATTCACAGCAGTTATGTTGATTATATGAAGATGAGTCGGGCTGTGGTGGGTAATTGGAAAAGTTTGAGGGGTCGTTAAATGAGTTCTGATTAGGATCATAATCAAATGAATTCCTCGAACCACAAAACAAACAACTCCCGTTCCGAATATCATTACCACATTGTACACACGTACACCAACGACAGGGTGAACCATAAAGAGGCTCACCACAAACGACACAAGGAATAAACGATTCTATTTTAGAATTATGAGAAGGAATCTGTTTATTCAAAGAATCAACAAAACCAACATGGTGACCAGAATGACTATCAAGTCTCGAAGAACATTTTGAAAAATTCGGAGGTGGGACAAGTGGTGTGCTCTGAGAGCTAGCAATTTCCACCACTTCCGTTATGGTCTCTGGTTCTGGTTCTTGAGAAACGTGAAGATTAGGCAAGTCATTCTTGTTGGTCACCGGTCTGAATTCTGCATGTTTGCTTTTAACCGTAAACCGTGAAAGTTTAGAATCAATTCTAGACGGTTTAGGAGCAATTGAGGGATTAGATCTTTGGATAACCGTAGGTTGGACGTATTTAGCACCTCCATTATTAGAGGGAAGTATCTGGTCCTTTGTCACCCCGGTTTCTCGTTCCATTTCCCTACGCAGAATTAATGGATCTTCACGAACAACACGAATTCTAGACATTTGTGATAAAGTCTGAAGCTTTTCAGCTTCATCCCAGAATTCGTCGTAGTCGAGAGATTCCATGAGAAAAAGAATCAAATGGATAGAGGGTAAAGGGATAAAGAATCAAAAAGGGTAGGAGGGTAAAGAGGAATATTTTTGGTATTTTTGAAAAACATGTTGTAAAAACAAAGAATGAAAATCTTTTTGGGTTTTTGATTTTATAGATGGTATAAACAAGGAGTGATGTCAAATCACTAATCTGCTAAACGTAAGACTATTAGCACTGCTCCCCGGCAGCGGCGCCAAAATTTGATCCGCTCCAGAACAGTCAAGTTTTCTCACTCAAGCCGGCCACTTGTGAATGGCCGACCGTAAGAAACTTAAAACGGTTCAGGAACAAACTCAATGAAGATCAGGAGAGTATAGGTGTTTCCCCAGGTCGTTAAGTCCCAACGAGCTGTGCGAGAATAGCCAAAACGTGTAGTGATCGAGAGATTTGAACGGGAAAAGAGTTTTGAATATGATTATAACTAAGGAAAAGCCCATAAACTACAGGGGCTTAAATGCAAATTAAAGAAAGTTAAAAAGATAAAAAAAATATTAAATAAACGCTATCACTATATTTAAAATGATGTTTTTGTTTTTATGTTTTTATAAAACTGAATTTAAAAATTACGTAACGTACAAATGAAAACGTGAAACTTACACAATATAAATCCTAAAAATATAAAAAATACATTTTTACAATCCTAATGATAAAAGAAAATTTATAGAAAAAGAAAATTATTTTTATAACTAATTATCTAATTATTATTAATTAAAAACTATTTTTAACTATTTAATAATAGCTTATAATACAAGAAAATAGGAAATAAAGCTAGAAAAATAAAATTAAGACTTAGAAAAATCTAAAATATCAAAAGAGAATTTTCAAAAC
>BPTQ01000009.1:45452575-45563730 GCA_019973895.1 Chrysanthemum seticuspe
TCGCTTATAATTAGTTGTTTATACATTGCGGGGTTGGGACTCTAGGGCAGTAGAGTGATGTTCTGCCACGTCTCTGGATGGTGAAGCATATTTGTGAATATGTAGGAAGGGGCGTATGGATGCATCCTAGATCTGTTATCTGTTATATGTTATATGTTATCTGATGATTGATGCTGCGTGCATGCACGTCCTTCATAACTCTGGTAGGTCTCCCCTACAAATGTTGCCTTGTGTGAATATGAATGTGATCTGATATAAGTTCTGGGCTCGTGGTAGTTGACTATAACTTCTTTTGAAATTATGACTTATGCTTTGAAAATGATAAAGATTTTGCTATTGCTCATTCACTTTATTTCATATCCGTTATCGTTTAGTATTCGCTTTTGCTTTCATATCTGTTCACTGGGCTTTTGAAGCTCAGCCGCACTTTTCTTTTCTTCCGCGGCAGGTATCTAAGCATTGGAAGCTGGGTTGCTTTGGGATGAGTGCTTGAGTGGACTTACCTTAGAGATTTTAGCTTTGATTTCTTATGATGCCATTTAGACTTATTTATTTCGGATATTATGTTTGAAGTTTATTATGCTTCCGCTGGGACCTATGTATTGAAGTCATTTGACTTGGATTATTTTTGCATTTATGTTAAGACTTTCTTTTGGTTATGAATGTTTTGCTTTGATATGACACCATTACTTGTGATTCCTTTACCCTTGGCGGGTTGGGGCGTTACATATTTGTTGATTAATATTCGCTAATTTCAATTTTAAAAAAAAAACGGTTAAGATGAAATAATACCTGGATTCACAAAACATGACGGAACAATCAGATTCAGGGACCGAGCTTTCATTCTCACTCTAAAATAAACACCAAAATCATCCAAGCAGTCATGTCTTGTTCTTCTTCTGTAGCAATATCAACGGTTGGCCGAGCGTGCCCCGCAAAGCAGCGGGCACCTGCATTTACAAAATGATATAAACAGGATATGTAAGAAAAATAAATGCGAAAATATACGGAACAACGAAACTATATTAATAGACTCAACCTTGGGATACAGAACTGCAGTTAGACATATTTACTTAACCTTGGGATACAGATCTGGCAAAAACCGGGGTTCTTTTCATCCCAAACAACCTATAAACCGAGTTATAGCTTTTCAGGTATCTTATAATAGTCGTAAGACACAGAACTGCAATTAGACAGCGATGACAGACCAAGGTCAGTTCTGCATATGCAAGACAGAAAAAAAAGACATTGTTGGCTGCAATGAAAAGGTATAACCCGGTTACCCCGCCAAAATTGTGAGAAAGACCATTATCAAAAGGTATAAACATTTTTTTCATTAGCAACTATCTACACCATCATATTAGCATCTACTTTTGTAACTAATATCTAGAAAAGGATAATTCAAATTAGCCGTACGACTACTTATCTTATGCTTCAGCTTATATCATAACGTCCCCTACTTATCATACACAGAAGGCTCAGACTTATGTGTACAGTAGCAATACCAAATACCCGATGTGGCTGCAATCACACCCTCGGTGTGACTGCCAAGCCAAGATACTAATCCGTATATTGTCATCATCGCCTTTCTTATATGGCATGATAAAGTAGCAATACCATTTATTTTGAAAACTAACATACCCATTGATGTATCTTATAACAATCGTAAGACACACAACTGCAATTAGCCAGTGATCACAGATGAGACTGACTTCTGCGTATGCAACACAGAAACAAAAAAAAAACCATTGTTGGCTGCAACCAAAAGGTAAAACCCGGTTACCCCGCCAAAAGAGTGGAAAACACCATTCTTGGCTGCAACCGGTTGGCCGTACCCGGTTACCCCGCCAAGATAGTGTGAAAGCCTTTTATAATTAATATGACCATGATTCAAACATATGTAACATAGCACCAGATAAAAGGGATCCCAAACCTGCCACGGCTGCAAACCAAGAGAATGTAAAATCAGTGACTATAATCACATCCTATACACGGCTTGTGACCACAGTTTATGAACATATTTATTGCCACAGTTTAGAGCATCGTATGAAATCACTTTCCGATACCAAGAAACTGTGATTGCTGCAACCACAAACCTCGCATGGCAACCCCGCCAAGATACGGGTTTCGGTAAAGGATGCATAAGAAAATTTTATAGGCGATCCCACACCATAAATACGCAAGTGAACATGGATAGTTCTTTGTTACCCTTTTATCCATATGTCCTACAAAACTGAGAAAACCAAACTCAAATTAGTCGAAATAAAAGAAGAAGGAGTCTTTGCGCATTCAGTACCTATAATATAGGCTCAAACTTTTCGTTGACCAATCTGTATACAAAAAACATATGACACAGCAAATCAAACCCTGACTTCCTAAAATATACGCAAGTATTGAACTTTTTCCACCCTCTTAAGCTGTTGACATTTTACCAAATACATTAAAAGGCCTCTAAAGTCCTTGGGGGCAGTCACACGAAAGTTAAAAATGAAACATCTAGTGCAGTCGCTTCGATGGTATGCAGTCGCTTACCACTTGCAGGTTAAGAAGCATCTAGTGCTATCAAAGCTTATCACGTGAAGTTAAAAATGAAACTCTTTGATGATTCACATCAAAGCTTATCACGTGAAGCACCTAGGCTGTTTTTTTTTCACAATAATTAAAGATTTCCCAAATTATTCATAACCTAAACTAACCTTTGGTTTGCTAACAAACCTTAAATTGTAACAATAATCTAACAATTAACACCATCACTGCATAAAAATAAATAATTTAATAATTACCTCAATCGGATGAAATTTTGCTGGTGGGGATTTTGTTCGGGTGCGAGATACTGGAATAATAGTTTGATTGATTGAGAATTGTCTGGAACCGAACTCCGACACAGAGAAGAAAACGTCTCCGGATGGGGATAAGCTGAAGAATGTTGCCAAGTATTAACATAATTTGAGAATAAAAGTCAACACATAAATTGGATAAGTATACCTTGTCTCGAAAGAAATCTGTCAAAGTGGATAAATATATTACGCAAAGATTGAAACTAAATCGAGAATAAAACGAACCTTGAATAATACAGAGACAAATCGCCGTAATATCATTGAAATGATGAAGATTACAAAGGGCATACATGTGTGCATTCAAATTTGACAGTGTTGAACACAACTTGTATAAGTGAATGAAAACATCCCTATGACATAGGCATATAAAAAAATTGAACCCAAAACCCCTATAACAGAAGATACATAAATATGCAACCTCGCCACCCAACACTACTACTTCAAATTGATTAAAATCCAAATGTTTCAATATGTCTCAAGTATTCATCTGCTTAACAAAAGTAACTAATAACCTAATAACCTAATAACAATAACATGACATGAATAAGGTTTGTTGAATCAAATGAACTTTAAGGAATAGAGTACCTGTTCCAAGACCAAGTCCAAACAACCTCTCATGTTCCTAAAATAGGCAAACAAACAAAAACTCAGATCATAATACTTGAATGAATGATTCAGGCAATTAACCATAATAGGTTACTGAAACAACTAAACTACCTTAATAATTTTGAGGTTTTCACAAACACTTGGCTAATCGAATCATAAAACACAGCTGTCATCACTGTACCTCAGGGCGGTGAAACATTTATCGTCATCAACAATCTCATCATCATCAGCCACTCTTTCCTACATACTGAACAACAAAAACACATAAAAAAACACAATTCAAATTCACTCTAAACACCCCTGAATCTATACCCCAGTAACATGCTTCTTTCCTACATACTGAATAACAAATAATCAGGTAAATCATAACATACCAGGAGACAAATCGCAAACCCACCATCGAAGTTAACCGACCTTCGAGAAGAGTGCGATTTCATCAGTTTATTTGACAGAGAACACGTATGTTATCAAAAGTGAAGCGTACAGCACGATCGCCACGTATCGAAGACACGTATATGCAACGAAGCCGTAACAGGCCAGAAGAAGAAACATGGATCTCGCAATTGGGCTGAAGAAAACAGCGTGAGCCCCAAACGACGTAAATGGTCGCCGTTTCATACTCTCGCATTAATATATATATATATATAATTTGACGTGAATCGTACCACCGGAAGAGTACAAGAGAGTACAAGGTGCAGTTGCACCATATAAGTTTCATAGACGTCGTCACGTCAGTATATACCCTATAATACTCTTATAGCATAAACACACTCTCCAATAAATTTCCTATAGCGCATACACCACAAAAAATACACACTCACTCAAAAAAGGAAAAATAAAATAAATAAAGAAAAAATAAAACGGATAACGAATGCAAACCAAATGTCGAGTGCACCTATAACATGTTGAGGTGGTGCATTTATAGTGATAGCGTTGCCATAAGGTGCAAAGTGGCCCTAAAACATGGCTATTAATGCACCTACCTCTCTAAGATTAGATATTTAATTTTTTAAGAAAAATGATTTTGTTTTCGGTCACGATGTATTTGTAGCTACTATCATATTAATATGACCATTCATGCATGTGGAAAACGTAGAACAGTTGAATACATTCTCTTTTTAAAAAAATTAAGTTTCTTGTATCAAATTAAATAAAGGATCAAGTGTGATGCAATATAATAAGCGAAAATAATAACTCTGCAACTATAAAAATAGTAGAAAGCATAAAACAAAACATGCCACCAGATTAGAAATATAAACACAAAACAATAAGTAAAAGAGAGATTAAACTGGACATGATGATTTATAGTGGTTCGGTAACGAAGCTCCATCTTCGCCCTACTTCTATCCCTGAGTTTCTGACTCGAGAGTTACTTCACTAAGTCAACAAGCTCCTTTCTTGGCGCAGAAAATCTTATAACATCGCTTACAATGTTTACCGATACTAAGCCAGATATCGAGTTCTTCTTTGGGTATAACCAAACCCATTATGTTTTATGGCCCATACATAACAAACTTATTACCATTGTGTTTTAAGGACTAAACACATTAGACGTGTTACTCTTGTGCTTTAAGGCCTAAACACATAAACCATCTAACGTATAGTTTAGTGTATAGTTGGTGATACAACATGTTGTATAGTGGTGATACATGGTGTTGTACTATTGTATAATAATGATCAAAGACATGGTTGTCTAATGGATATGAGTGCTTAATCTAACATTAAAAATTTTAAGCTTGATATGGTTGAACTTCTCTTGGTAAGAATTGAAATCTTCAATGGATGAAAATAACAAGAACTCTAATCTTGTTGTGGTTGATTTTCATATACAAGTGTGCTTTTGGTGGATGAGGATGACAAGAACTCAAAACTTGCTTTAATGGATCATAAAGTGATAATATGCTTTCAACAGATGAGAGTAAGAAGCTTTATGATTAAAGATTTAAAAAGGTTTTGAATACTAGAGAATGTGCTAAGTTACATTGCAAAAGCTTAGTTTAAGTGTGTACTAAATAATTGCTTAAATAGGCAAAAAATAATGATCACAACATTACTTAAATAGGCAGAGAGATCCGCCCTTTAAAAGGGATACGCCGGGTCTAAAATCAATCTGTTTTGAATGGTAATTCATGTTATGTTTGGACTATTTCTTATCTAATAATGCATGAGAAAATGATGAGATAAAGAGGGTTTGATGCTTGCTTAAAGTGTCAAGAAGATAAAGCCTTAAATAGCTAATGATTGTTGAAGCAAAATCCTGCGTCACTCATTCTACGTTATAACCTATATATATTGTTATCTAACCACTTTACCATATCTAAAAATAGCAAGAAAATTAAAAGAATCACAATCTTTCAAGTACCAAGGTGGTTCCCGCTATATTTCTAAGGTAGGTCCCATTTTCTCGTTACATATATTTCTAAGGATAAGAATCCTGAACATGAGAGGTTATGTTGTGTTTCATGTGATTGTATATTTGAATTAAAATAAAATTAATGTTTTGCAATAATGACACAATCACATGAAACACAACATGACCTCTCATGTTCAAATGAACATGAGAGAATCCTTATCCTATTTCTAAAGATTGTCGTCGTTTAAGGTGGTTCCCGGGCACCACCTCGAACAAGCATAGTTCCGCCTCTAGTTGTTCAAGCTACGGTTGTGTTATAAGCAAGGTTATAAATAGCGCGAGACGTGACGTACTAACATGATCAAGCCTCACGCCTTAGCGGCTAAGGCAAAGCTTTTGTTTTTTAAAGCGTGACATAAAGTGGCACAAAATATGAAAATATTTATATATTTCTATCATATTTATTATATATATATATATATATATCAACTTTAAAAAAAAACGTTTACATAATGAATAAGGTTAGGAAACTATACTTACATTTAATATTCTTCATTTTTTTTAATTGTCGGAGTTTAATCAAAACATCACGTCACGCCTCACGCTTTAGCGAGCCTTATCACACATTTTCCCGTCTCATCTCATGTCACGCCTAGAGTCGGCGTCTTGGTCTATTTTGTAACGAGAAGGTCACGCCTCACGCTTTAATGACGCCTTGATGCCTCCATGGCACGTCTTTTGAAATCATGGTTATAAATTGTCACATCAGCTTTTCATCTATAACCCGAATGTTATACTTAGCAAAAAAAGGCTTCCTCATCACTTGAGTTACAGGATTCTCGGAGCCTCACGTTTTTTGTTTTTTTTTTTTTTTTTTTTTTAATTAGTTAAATAATACAACACATTTTTATTAAACTAAAGATAATGATATAACAAAATATAAAAAGTATGATATACTCCGTAAAAAAGATACAGTCTCGTGATTAAGGTTTCAATTAAATAAAAAGGAAGATCATGATAACATCGCGTGATGGTGTTGACACGAGAGCCAATAGCATCACCCCTGGAATCATGGCTCGCTTCACATGTGGACAACGCGATAACGCAACCATACCAATTGCTCTAATAAGACTTTGTTTTCAATGCAATAAGGCAACCATGAATACATGGGACCGGGACAAATACGAATCACACAAGGTCTTATATTCATTCAATTATTCATTTCGTGTACATGTCAGACTCACTCTTGCACCTAACGTTTCATTTCAGCTGGAGCAATTGGTGGCATCATGACTCCATGATTCTGCCTAGCCATACTTCCATGCCATCCTGAATATCACGAATAAAAACTCTAATCAGATGGTTAATTCTATGCTAAATGGACGTGTGATGCTTGTGGATGTTAACTTTTTTTTATCTAAAAGCAAAAGATTAACTTTTTACCAAGCCACATATCAAATCCGCGATTCTTAAGCTCACGATACTCTTGGCATAATGCACATGGTTCACAACAACAATGGAGAATGCAATCATTGCAGGGTTCATCGGCCAACATGTATTCTTGTCTCATTCTAGATCGACATATACAAGAATATATACATTGACATCCAGTTAGTAGAAGTAGTAGTGTGTAAAGAGTCCCGTGTACTACACAAGCTGTTGTTTGTCAAAAAAAATTATGAATATTTAGACTAAAATAATTGGACGTTAATGATAGAATTCCGAGTAGATATTATATTTCATTGATCAAGCGTTTATACTATAAATTTTATAATGGTGAATAAAGCTCCAAACAAATCAAACTTTTATCAAACAACTTGAGCTTGAGTTTGAGCTTTACGTAATCGAGTTGAGCTTTTATCGAGCTCAAGCCCGAGCCCGAGCCCAATAAACTACCACGAAACACATAACGAACGGAGCTCAAACTTTTACCAAGCTTTTCGAGCCTTCAAGAACATATATATATATTTTTATTATAAATATTTAAATAAATAACCTAAAACGTGAATATTGGTATAATAATTAAATATTTGTAGAACAACTATTTAAACCCTAGCTAATACTCTCGAATGTTCTGTATAAGTTGTTTACTATTTCGTTCATCACTTATTTTCTTAAATTTATTGATGTGTTTAGCTATCAAATTTAATGTTTATATATAAATTCAAGTTTTTCGAGTAGAGGTCAATCCTAGATGATTAAAGCGTCAAGCTATCAAGCCAAGCTTAAACCTACCTTATAATTTTCGAGCCAAGCTCAAGCCCTGTCAAGCTGCTCAACTTGACTCGATTACAACCCTAGTAGCGAATACATAAAACCCTAATATTCCATAATTCCACACTCGCGCTCTGACTAAAGGCAACTACATAATACGCCTAATAGTTAATTCCAACATTAGCAGTGTGTTTGGTAAAAGTAGCAGTGAGCTGTGAGCAGTAGTCACAGCTCACTGCTCACAGCTCACAGCTTTTCAAAAAAACATTGAAAAAATGAGCATTCTTAAAAAATAGCAAAGCTCACAGCTTATTTGCTAAACAAATAATAAAAATCGAAAAGCTCATTGCTCACCGCTCATCGACCCAAAAAATTTCAAAAAGCTCTGCGCCAAATATACCCTAAAGGCTAAAGCTTAGATAAAATTGTAGGGTGATCCGTCCGTTTCAGCCACATTTGTCAATAAACCATAGTTTGTTTTCTTGTACATTCAGAAAATAAATTTATATGTCACATAGATTCTTGTATGATTTTTTGACATATGTGAACGTTAACACTTACAAGTAGCTCCCTTGTCAACAATCTCAGCAATTTGTCCGAAAGTAATGCATGGACACCACCACGTAATGCAACCTATAGTTTGTTAAAATAGGATACGAAACATTAAAAATAAAATAAAATAAAATAAAATAAAATAAATTGCTGAAATAGTTAGAAGCTTACAGTTGCAGACATCATCGCCGCAATCACAAAGGCCGGTGGGCCATTTGCCATAAGAGACCATAGGTTGTGGTGGAACACCGGTTGCATACTGTGCCATTGGTGGTTGGTCATATGCTGCTTGTGGTGGTTGCCCGTTGGAAGGGTACATGACTGTATAAAGTTGGAGTGATTTGTTTAAGTGATCAGTACTAGTGATGAATAATTGTGGAGTAATATTTATAACCTTATAGGCATTATTTTCAATAATATGATGAGACACTTTTCTTCATACAAAAGCTACTTACATAGAAATAATATGTGCAAATGATTTAAAAAAGTATTGTACTTGTCACTATTTGCTTTTATGGGTAGGGAATAATTTTTTTTGCTTTTGTGGGTATTTTTCTTTCAAATTCATCTTTTTTAGGGTATTATGTGACATTTTTACCTTTCGAGAAAAAAAAATTCTATTAGCTAAGAGGGGAAAAAATGTCCAAAAATTTCGCAAGATACCCTAAAAATGATGAATCTGAAAGAAAAGTACCCACAAAAGCAAAAAAATTTGTTCGGTACCCACAAAAACAAATGATGACAAGTATGATACTTTTTTCAATCATTTGCCCAAATAATATCTAGTTATATGGTATTAGAAAGAAAATACAAAGAGCCTGCGAGGAAAATACATGCACGGGACAAGCTTGTTTCACTGTTCTATCCGCATCATATACAAGGCAGAGCCAGAAAGTTATGGTTAAATGGGCAAACTTTGATAATTTTTAAAAAAATATACTACAAATTAATTCATTAAAGAGCAAATTACCAAAATTGCCAAATATTTTAAAATTTTTACATTATAATTTTTTCACCAAGGAGCACGTGCCCACCCTGCCCCTCCCATCCTCCATCCAGGGGCGGAGCCAAGTGGTGGCCACATGTAGCACGTGTCACACATGACTTTTGACTCTAAACTTTACTTTCTGGCTTTCTACAACTATCTTGATGTGTAGCTACTAGCTAGAGCTTATGTCATATTTGATCTTGAACAGACATTGCTTTAAAGACATGCTTTATTACCCTTAAACTTTAGTTTTTTTCCCTTGTAGTTTAGAAACTTGCCTTATTTTTAACCTTAAACTCAAGTCCTGTTAATTATTGTCTTATAGTTTAAAAAACTTGTCGTATTTTACCCACAAAGTTCAACATTATAATAAAACCTTTTATAGGATCGCACACATGAAACACGCCATCTTGTGAATTGTGCTACACATGATTAGGATTTTTGGATCCGCCACTGCCTCCATCTATCATATACATATATGATTACCAACTTGGTGCATAAGAGTTGTAATATATCTTCTTAATAAAATAAATTAACAGTATGTTTTAAATTTTATTGAAGTATATATACAAATCGATGTTTTTCTGTTTTAACAATAAGCTTTTCTTTTTTTCTGTGTTCAATAAAGACCTAAGCATTTTTATAGTTAAAGGTTTGTTATGTTTCATTTTACACACATACTTACATTAGAGAATATTGTCGTATAATCTATCCTAAGATTGACATGTTCATCAACAAACAAGTTTGGTTTCAAACAAAAACCGAGTGAATAATTCGTCCATAATGTCGTTGTCGATAATAGTTGTCGATTTGGCCAAATGAATAGTCTTTAGTCTTCGCAAAAAAACATTTCCTTTCACTTTCGAAGTCACAAGTCTCCTCTTCAATCTTTATCGTTCCAAGTTTCCTTTGAGCTTCATACTTGACAATCTATTTGGATCACTATTGACTCGATTTAAGTTGTTTGCTACGGGTCAATGAGTGCAATGTAAAATGGTAGAGCATATCAAACAGATTAAAAGAAAATACTTATATTCTCATATTATATCAATTCGGCGTGAATCATAATACGTTAAGCTCAGAATCTCTAATTTATTTAGAAATGATTTTATTTTCCGGGGTCACAATGTATTTCTCAAGGTTTTCAATATCAGGATCTTACTTAGGATCGTTTTCGTTTTTGCAAAATCGAAATTGTAAGATCGGATCAAGATCCAAAATCCTACTTTAATGTTAATTAGTTTGCGGTTCGAGAAAAGTAATATAGGATCGGATTAGATCTTAAGATCCTATGGTTAATTAAGATCGTGATCTTATAAAATCTCAAGTTTGCTAAGATAATACGTAAGATTCGGATCATTTTTGCTATGTAGTATCGTAAAATTTTAAGATCAAAATCAAAAATTTAATAGTTGTTTCTAGCCGGCAGCTACTATCACTACCACATTTACCACTTTCCCCATCGCTGTTTTCCCCGGCGACAATTGTCGCTGGGGAATCCTCACTAAACGACAAAAATATATCCTACGTGGCACGAAGTCTCGTAGAAAAGTCAGTAAAATTATCGCTCACTTTTCCCCGGCGACATGTCGCTGGGGATTCAACGATAATATTTTGACCGAATATTTCATGGTAAAACGTGGCGGGAAATTTTCCCGCTTACGTTTCCCCGGCGACATGTCGCCGGGGATTCTTTTATTTATTAAAAAAATTCGTAATTAGTGTTAATCTATCTTAACGTGACGTGAACAATAGTTTCCCCGGCGACATGTCGCCGGGGATTCTCTTGTTTATTAAAAAATTCGTAATTTTGCATGCCATATTTAATTGGATCAAGAAGCCAAACGATGCATAGTTGAATGTGTTTTATAAATCTATGATTCACCAAAATTACTCTCCCAATATTTTTCTTAAACTGGGATGAAATGGAGTGATAAAATCGTATTCTTTTGAAGTCGTTAACAACATAAAGTAATTAAATTGAACGTCCAATGTGTAAACATAACATATCGACTTATCCGTTGAATGTCTAATGTGTAACCATAACATACCGACTCATTCGTTGAACGTCCAATGTGTAACCATAACATACCGACTCATCCGTTGAACGTCTAATGTGTAAGCACAACATACCGACTCATCCGTTGAACGTCTAATGTGTAACCATAACATACCGACTCATCCGTTGAACGTCTAATGTGTAACCCTAACATACGGGACTCATCCGTTGAACGTCTAATGTGTAACCCTAACATACGGACTCATCCGTTGAACGTCTAATGTGTAACCATAACATACCGACTCATCCGTTGAACGTCTAATGTGTAACCATAACATACCGACTCATTCGTTGAACGTCCAATGTGTAACCATAACATATCGACTCATCCGTTGAACGTCTAATGTGGAACCATAACATACCGACTCATTCGTTGAACGTCTAATGTGTAACCATAACATATCGACTCATCCGTTGAACGTCTAATGTGTAACCATAACATACCAACTCATTCGTTGAACGTCTAATGTGTAAGCATAACATACCGACTCATCCGTTGAACATCTAATGTGTAACCATAACATACCGACTCATCCGTTGAACGTCTAATGTGTAACCCTAACATACTGACTCATCCGTTGAACGTCTAATGTGTAAGCACAACATACCGACTCATCCGTTGAACGTCTAATGTGTAACCATAACATACCGACTCGTCCGTTGAACGTCTAATGTGTAACCCTAACATACGGACTCATCCGTTGAACGTCTAATGTGTAACCCTAACATACGGACTCATCCGTTGAACGTCTAATGTGTAACCATAACATACCGACTCATGCGTTGAATGTCTAATGTGTAATCATAACATACCGACTCATTCGTTGAACGTCTAATGTGTAACCATAATTATTCTTCGGTGAATCATAGATTTATAAAACACATTCAACTATGCATCGTTTGGCTTCTTGATCCAATTAAATATTGCATGCAAAATTTTGATGTAATATGTTCTTGTTCCTCTAGCCCGTTACTAGATTGTAAATCTAACTCTCATATAAGAATATAAAGATGCCGAATGGTAACTTTTTGTTCCCAATTTTATATTAAAAGAAAGAGAAATATTTAGGATTAAAAAAAAAAAAAAAAAAAAAAAAAAAAAAAAAAAATCGTATTTTTGAGATCTTTTAGGAGGGGATAATAAAATAAAGATAGTAAGCTACGCCAAAATTACTCTCCCAATATTTTTCTTAAATTGGGATGAAATGGAGTGATAAAATCGTATTCTTTTGAAGTCGTTAACAACATAAAGTAATTAAATTTAACGAAAAAAAAAAAAAAAAAAAAAAAAAAACAGTTTTCCCCGGCGACATGTCGCTGGAGATTATTTAATTATAACGAAAAAAAATTAAATAGTTTTCCCCGGCGACATGTCGCCGGGGATACCAACCCACCAAAATTTTCGTTATCACGCCATTTACGCTAAACGACAAAAACTATATCTTTCCCCAGCGACATGTCGCCGGGGAAAAGTTTAATGATAAAGTAGATCTGGTCAATTTTATCGCTTCACAAAACGAAATAAACATTATCTTCTTCCTGTGGCGATTTCTGCAACAAACACCATCACCAATTCATCAACAATCATCAACCATCACCACCACCGCATCCACCATCACCACCACCACACGTTACACGGTTTGTTTTACAAATTTTAAATGTTATTCAACTAAATTAGTTAATTATATTATGATTTTTGCAGATTATTATTGTTGTAAGTTGTTGTTATTTAGAAAAGTGAAGTTTTTTTTTTTTTTTTTTTTTTTTTTGGCAGTAGCCGACGAGGAGCAAGAGCGAGGTATGTTATAATTTTTGCAGATTATTATTGTTGTAAGTTGTTAATTAGAAAAGTTAAGTTTTTTTTTTTTTTTTTTTTTTTTTGGCAGTAGGCGACGAGGAGCTAGCTAGACAAGGTATGTAATAATTTTTTTTCTCCTTTTGGTATCCCGGGTGACATGTCGCTGGGGAATGTTTATTGTTTAAATTTTGTTAGTTTATAGTTATTATTAGTTCAATTGCCTTGAAATGTGCTCGTTTATAATTATAATAATTAGTTGTTTAAATTTTGTTAGTTTATAGTTATTATTTGTTGAAAAAAGTGAAATGGTATGTATGTTAAAATAATGGTATGTATGTTAAAAAACTGAAATGATATGTATGTTAAAAAAGTGAAACGGTATGTATGTTAAAAAGTGACAAACAAACCCTAAACCCTAAACCCTCTCGGCCCCCATGCGGCTCACTGGTCTAACTACATCGGGGAGGTCGTTAGGAAGGTGCCGTTTTACTACCCTTCTTGGGAGAAGGTCCCGAAGGAGAAGAAGGCGGGAATCATTTCAGATATTGGGGTCAGTTATCCTTTTATGTTTATTTCATTATCGTGTTCATTTATTTAATTGTGTATATTTATCTAAATTCGCTTATTTATTTGTATCATATAAATAAATAAACAAATTTAAATAAATATATAAATTATATCTCTAACTCTGTTTTCGTTTTTTTGTATATGATTGCAGACCCTGTTTGACCTCAGGCCGCACATGGACTCCTCCCGCTGGCCCCAGATCTACGAAGGCATAAACTCGCACCTGCAAAAAGCCTACAATACTAACAAGGCTTCTTTCAAGGCCAAACATTGGAAGGTAGACCCCACCACCGGGGATTACGATGTGGAGGCGATTAGGCGGGCACGTCCCGAGGAAATTACAGCGGGTGATTGGGATGAGTACATTAAGTTTTGGAATGATCCCAAGAACATTGCTCGAGCCGCTACAAATCGGCTTAACCGGCAAAAGAGCAAGGTCATATCTCGACAGGGATCCCGGTCGCTGTCTCGCCTTCGAGATGATATGGTAATAAACATTATAATTATTTTACATGCATATATACATACATATATATATATATATATATATATATATATATATATATATATATATATATATATATATATATATATATATATATATATATATATATATATCTGATTATACGCTTTGGTGTGTTGTGATTTGTCGTTTTTAAAATTATTCATCTTATATGCGTGTGTATGTACAGATGCAGGCATCAGAGACTCAGGAATACCCGTTACTCATCGACACTTTTTGGCGAACACATACTGTTGATGGGGTATTCCCTAACGATGAGGACCGCCGGATATATGTAAGTTTTGTTTCAAAACACACTTTAATGAATTATCGAGAAATAATGTAGCAACCCGACTAATATATTTACTATCTTGTGTTTTTGTCATTACATAGGACGAGATGAAAAAGCTTGAGGCTACGGGTCAATACACGGAGGATCAAATCAATGCGTTGGCAAGAGGGGGTAAGCTTCGTGGGCATATTCCCGGTGTGGGTCGCGTATTGCCATCACAGGCCACATCCTGGCCAAGTATGCCCGCCCCCGGCGAGTCGGTCACCAAAGATGTAGGCTTTATCATGAGTCTTCTCAGAAGCGACGACAGATACGCGGATATGTTTAGGGAGTATGAGTCGGGTGGTGCTAGCGGGAGTGGTGGGTGTGGTGATGACGAGGAGAATGGCGGTGATGAGGATAACAACGGCGAGAGGTAGTTGTGTTATATATTATTAGTATGTTACATTGGTACTAGCTTTAGGTAGTTGTGTTATATATTATTAGTATGCTACATTGGTACTTTAGGTAGTTGTGTTATATATTATTAGGTTCATCTTGGCGCCATTTAAACACTTGTTTCCCTATCTATCAATGCACATATTGACTTTTGAGTCGTGTTTATGTAAAAGTTGTGATCTATTTGTATTGCGTTGATCCGTTATATGGTATTTGTGTTTTGGTACAAGTTGTGGCGAGTCTATACAGGTTTTGGTACAGGTTTATTTGGTAGATTTTTTCCGGAAAAATTCCGAAAAAAATCTGGAAATCGCCTGCAGTGCAGGCTGCATTAAAAAAAATGCAGACCTTTCCCCGGCGACAGGTCGCCGGGGATAACACACACTAAACGTTGACAAGTCAACGAGAAAACGAAGTTTCCCCAGCGACATGTCGCCGGGGATAGTAGGATAACTCGTTGACTTGTCAACAAGTAACCATAGTATCCCCAGCGACATGTCGCCGGGGATAGTTAATCTCGATAATTAAGTGTCTTAATCATTTTGCTTAATTCGACTATTCCCCAGCGACATGTCGCTGGGGATAATGTGCCACCGTGACACTGCCTCTTTGACTGAAAATTGAGTGGGACCCACGTCGTCGCCGGGGATTGTCGTTGGGGATACAATCCCTTACGAGACTTCCCCAGCGAAGATTCCCCAGCGACATGTCACTGGGGAAAGTCCCCATATATCGTTGGGGTAGCTAGTAAATGTTGTAGTGTATCATATTAATATGACCATGCATGCATGTACAAGTATATGGATTTGGCGAGTATGTTACGTGCAAAATTTTAAAAATAAAAATTGAAAAAACATTGCTTCTACACCTAATTGTTGAACTTCAGAACACTCCGTAAAATCATAGTTGTGTCACCTTTAAAGTTTATGAATAAAATGCATTTAGTATAACGTATAACAACTGGAGCATTAGTCTAATGGATGGAGCATTTATGCTTGAGTCGATAGACTCAGGTTCAAGTCTCATCCTTGGCATTTACTTCAGATACGTACTCACTTTCGCAAAACTTATGAGCACACTAGAGAGACTTTGTGAAATAAGAGTTCAGGGGTCCGAGTCTTGGCTCGTGTTCGCTCTAGTTGATGCCCTACTAGGCCAGGAGAGTTGCCGGAGCTATTCCTTGTGCGGTGGATAATAGCTGATACCAAAAAACACCCGAGATCAGGATGTTCCCGCCAATCTACAACTTTTGTGAAATTTTGTATAACATATATTTTGTCAGCCATCCATCTTATCTTATTTTATTTTATAATATAAAAAGACTAGTATACCCGTAATTAATTGTATCTAATTAATTTTCATTATTTTCAAAACCCATTCTAACAAAATCACCACACCATCGACAACTCGATCTCCCATTTTTTCTCCACTTCCGGCGCCATCACTTTTATCGGCACCGGTGGAATAGACTTGCGGTAAACCCAAAGTTGATTAGGCTGGACGCACTCGAAGAAAAAAAAATCGGTTGGTCACCAAAAATTTGCCTCGACGACCGATATTCACATCGGTCAAGTCGAGTGTGGAACTAGGGTCGTCAAATCGGTCGAGGCCATAAATTTTAAGTATCGATTGTATTTTCAACCGATATTCAATTCTTTCACATTTTGCCAAATTGTACCGTTGCCATATTAAAAAAAAAAAAAAAAAAAAAAAAAAAAAAAAAAAAACTTTACAACTTTTCCTATAAATACTAACTCAAACACATTTCTAAAACACAAAATTTCAATCAACATTTCTATCTCAATACCTTCAAACACATTTTTTAATATGTCGTTCGAGCTTTTATTTGGTTCTTCTTCGTCTTCCGACGATGAAGAAGCTTTTAGTGAGTTTGTGGAGTTTGCGAAATTTGCTTGAAAGACTTACAAAGCATCACAGCCAAAAGTTCGACGAAGGTACATACGTAGGGATCATGAGGGTGCTCATAATCGTTTAGTGGCGACATACTTCTCCGAAAACCCGCAGTTCGACGTAAGAACATTCCGTCGGCGGTTCCGAATGAGCCGAGAAATATTCACATAAATTGTTCGAGAGTTAAACGATCATTCTCCTTATTTTCAACAAACTCTTGATGCTAGGGGCATACCAGGTATTGCCCATTGGTCAAGTGTACTGAGGCCATTCGTCAATTGGGATACGCGGCCGTTCCTGATTCTCTTGACGAGAATCTGGCAGTGGCTGCAATAACATCCCGTGAATGTCTCCGTAAGTTTTGCAATGTTATCATGGAGTTATATGGTGCTGAGTATTTGCGAAAGCCCACGTATTCTGACCTTGAAAAATTATATGCTCATCACGAGCATAAGCATGGCTTTCCTGGGATGATGGGAAGCATTGATTGTACAAGTTGGGAGTGGGAGAATTGCCCAAATAGTGCGAGAGCTCAATATGCTAGGGGTGATCACGGGCCACATCCATTCATTTTATTGGAAGCGGTCGCTTCCCAAGATTTATGTATTTGCATGCGTACTTTGGTGTCTCTGGAATGAATAACGATGTAAACGTTTTACGTCATTCACCTGTTTTCAATGATTTCAAATTTGGGAGAGCACCAGACCTAGAATTCGAGGCTAACGATGTGGCTTATAAAAGGGGATATTATCTTACTGACGGGATATATCCATAATGGTCCGTTCTTATTAAGTCCATTTCAAATCCCACGGGTGATCATAAAAGAATATTGTACAAGAGGAGGCGCGAAACAGCAAGGAAAGATGTGAAACGGGCTTTTGGTGTGTTGAAGAAGAAGTGAAGAATGCTTAAAGTTCCTGCTCGAATGTTGTATAAAAAGGATATCTAAGATATTATGTATACATGTATCATATTACATAATATGATCATCCGACACAAGCAGCGGGCGATATGTCCTACATGGTTCGAAGATGAGGGCCATCGTGATCACGACCCCTTAAGATCGCATGAAGAATCGTTAGTAGTTACTCAGGAACTAATGGACTCATCAACTCATCTAAACTTAAAAGTTGATTTGATCGAACACATTTGGAGAAATCGTCGAAATCATGTCAATCAAGAGAATGAAGTCGATAGTGACGATGACGATGAGGAAGACGATGAAAAGTTTTTTTTAATGTTTTTAACGTTATTTGAATAATTTACGTAATGTTTTTAATGTTTATTAGAATTTCGTACTGTAATGTTTTTAATTTTAATGAATTTAAATTTGTTTTTTAAAATGTTTAAATTAAAAAAATAAATAAATAAATAAAGCCGGTCATCGACCGTGGCAACTTGGTCGTGTCTGGTCGCCGGAGAGAGAAAGCTGATGTGACACCTGATGACCTGGGTCACGAGTGTGCCCAGCCTTAGATACAGCTATACCATATTTCTTTCGTCATTTGGTTCTCTAACGGGAAATAATTTGTTTTGTACTTCTGTTCACATTAGACTACAAGAAGTCATGAATGATCATAAGTGTCCTTAACCCAATTTGCTTACCGAATCCACCAGAATCACAAAGATTTTGTATTTAATTTACATTTGATGAAAGTGGACACGCCACTTTCGTTAACTGTGGGTTTCAAAATCTTGCTTGCCGAAATCACATCGTGTGAGGGTGTCAGGAGTCGGCCAACTTGAAATCACATTAAAAAAAAAGGCAATATGATAAAGCTATCATTGTTAACTGAGATAGTAAAGATAACAGACCATCTACGAGTACTGAAGTAACCTGTAGAAACTAGTCGACGACGGTGACAAGATATTGAGGTGTCAGTTAAAACACATAGCCGCAAGGGACGGGAACAAGGTTTAGTTGAGTTAATGAATGAATAGACAATTGACGTTGTGCATAGCAGGAGTAAATTATAGTGTGAGTCAACAAAGTCAAAATTTTACATTAGGTAGCTTGGGGGTATAATTGTCTAATCATCATATTGTTATGTGTGTGAATTAAAATTAGCTCTGTACATATCATTTCCCAATACATAATCATAAACAATGTGTCTTCACATGCTACTAGTAAAATGTGAAGGAATTTTTTTTTTTTTTTTTTTTTTTTATGAGTTAAAGCTTTCATTTATGGTCCATTAGAATAGTAAAAGGGAGTTTGTTAAAAATAGCAGTAACATTGAGCGATAGCTGTAATCAATATATATAAGTAGTAGCAATTTTTTTTTTATAAAAATGTTTAGCAAAGTGGTTGTAAGTATAATCTTAATGTATAAAACAGATTTAAATATTCAACGCTACTAAATGTGTGTGAAACGGTGTACACTTTTATTAATACTAGGCGAGTACCCGCGCCTGGTGGCAGCGGTTTCTAGCGGCAGACAATTAACGATATGCGACATTGAGGCAACTGCTTCGTATAACATTCAAAATAAAACGTGAAAAGATCAAAATGTAATAGCAAACGGTTGTAACATGTGATAATTCAACTCTAGCAAAAATTCTTAACATGTATCAAACGAAATATAAAAATATTTAGTGAGACTGAAAAAGAAAATATTACATCAATTATGAGATACTAACTAACAAGACACGTTACTCGTCGCGTTATAGATATGCAATATTGTGTTAAGTGTTTCGTGTAACGTACAAACATTGAACGTAAAATATCAAAATACAATTGCAAAATGTTTTAACATGCGATGATTCAACTGAATACACACGCAGATGTGGCAATTATAATTTTTGATATTGTGGTAAGTGTTTTGTGTTACAGTGTCCTTTTGGATAGCATATTGTTTAGTTACGATAGTCGATCAAAACTGGTACAATGATATACTTAGATGTGGCAATTATTGTTTTTGATAAAATTTTATTAGGTATCTTTTTTTTTTCTTTTTCTCCGCAAATGCCTTGTTTTCAAAAAATGTAATTTGATGTCAAATGGAATTCGTTAAATTGCTACAATGTTCAAATTTTAAGAATAAATGTTTCCACATTTTCACAATTTATTGCAATTTCTAGTTACCAAAAATTTCTGTTACCTTTTTCACATGTCCTTACTTCACTGTGTGCTTTGTTAGTCTAAAATTTGGTATAGGTTGCTCATATTTACACGGACAAAAGTTATTGGCACATTGAAAATGGGTCCGGGCCTAAAATGCCAGGTGGGTTAACTTGTGATAGATGATGAGCCGAACGGGCCTGTCAGGCTGAAAAAACATATGGAATAATGTACTGGGCTATTCGGTTAGAGAAAGCAGTAGGTCTCCATGACTCCATTTATTTTGTGCACTATACTTGTTACATGTTCCTACTAAACGAGCAATACCAAAGGTAGTATTCATTACTACGTATAATCTTTTGACAAATGGTACGTTGATAGTTAGAATATGCAATATGAAATTTGATTCGTTTTCATAGTAAAAATAGATCGAACCATACACTTATTTTACAAAGCAAGTTCTTAAGATGATGTACAAATACCATAACAGATCCACTCAAATCATAATAGATCTGAACATACTCGACAAAAAAAAACCTCAATTGTACCCATGTAACAAACAAACAACAAAAAACATCTGACACTACCTATCTTTCTCAACATTGTCACACAATCATCATCATTATCACAAGCCAAGTGCGGCAGCAACGATGGGATGGCGGCATCAAAGATAGCGATAGTGTATGTGTTTGTTTTATGTCTTTAGTACCAGCCACTCTTGAAACCCAAGCGAAACCTCCCTAAAACCGGTTCACTACAAACAACCACGGATGTGGAGGTGACAAACGATTCAAAGTATGGAGGCGGCATATTTATTGGGTGACGGCAGCACTTATAGAGGTAGGGATTTTGTGTTTGGTTTAGGTTATAGAGAGAGATAGGGTTGAATTGAATTTTCATTTGTACGTTTAATTCTTTACATTATATACACTATTGGCAAAAGAGGTGGGTTACAACTGGCTGAACTTTATGTAACATTTTTTGATAAGTTTTACAAAGTCTTACTCGTATTTCCTTACTTGGTGGCCCGAAAATTATTGTCTTTATATAATTCCTTAAATAAAAATTGAATTTTTAAGATTCTTTAAATAAAATCTGAATTTTTCACTTTTCAAAAATATTGACTTTCAATATTCAATATTCAAGTTTTCATTTTTCCCCTTTGACCATTTTTCCATTTTAGATAGTAAAGATAATCAGATTATAAATAATAAATAACAGAAAATTAAATACAGACATAAAGGTGTAGAAGCAGAAGACAAACTCTAAGAATAATTAAGTAAACGAAAGCAGTAAAGGTTGGTCGAGGCTCGTGTTAAACACGATTCCCTTAAAACAGATTCGCCGTCTGTTTCCCAGGGTATAACGTCCAAAGCTGTTGTACAGCAGGACCTGACAAACTTGCCTGAAAATTCATGAAAAACTGTGCGTTCTTGATCGAGAAGACTGCTGGAATTCGGTAGGTGATGAGCTGCGTTTTTGGATACCTAAAACTAAATGACAAAATTTTATTTTATAGGCAATACATGTCTTGGTCACCAAGACATAATATCTGCCAAAAAATAAACTAATATGCGAATATGTTATTTCCATAACACGATTTGCATATAATTAAAACACATGGGCCTGTTTGGCAGGGACTTTTTGGAGGAGCTGTTAGCTTTTTGTTACAAAATAATCTCCTATAAACTAAGTAGTTTCGTTTGGATGCATTAACTACAAGCTTTTATTTCAAACAAATAGCTCCAAAATGAAAAGCTGATTCATGAAGCTTTTTAAATGTCTTGGAGCTGTTGAAACTTTAAATTACTGATATACCCTCCAAACATTTATTTACAATTATATATTTGTCCTTTTAGGCTGGTCCCAGTCGTGACCTGGGATGACCTGGGTCATCCAGCGCCACGTCAGCTTTCTCTCTCCAGCGACCTGACATGACCCGGATGCCCTAGTCGATGACCCAAGTTTTTTTTTTTTTTTTTTTTTTTTTTTTTTTTTTTTTTTTAACATTTTTAACATAAACTACAATTTCATTAATAATTAAAATGTTACAATACTAAATAAAAACAATACGAAATACATAAATCATAAATCTAATCTAAATGCTCCCCTCATGCAGAGTCATACGAGGGAGTACGAGAACCGGCAAATCCCTCGAAGCGAGCCAAATCTTCCTCGTCTAGCAGAGGTTCCCCCGGTAGCTCGAAGTTGATGCACCTACACCAACGTTTTTGTTCTCCCGATAGCTCCAATTGATTTTGGTGCTGACGTTGTCCGATACCTTTTGAACACACCGCCACAACTTGTCAGCAATCTCGCGATCTTTGCGGGCTTGATCTTTCAAAAATTTGTCGATCACAGCTTTTCGTTCAGGCGTAATGTCATTGCAACTCTTGTAGTTTTCTCTCATTTGTTCCTTCTCCTCCTTCGCCTGGTCAAACAATTCGATGACGCTTATAATAGCGTTTTTTCGAGCCTCATCGTCGTTATGGCATTGATTTTGAACGTACACTTGCATATCTTCAACGGAATGGGGGAGACGGCAAGCCATAATAAATCTTGTGTTGAGAAGTATTTTGAGGTTGAATTGTATTTGAAATTGTGTGTTAAGAAGTGTCTTTGAGGTGAAGTTGGTATTTATAGTGTGGTAAAATTGGTTTAAAAAAAAGTTTTTTTTTTTAGTTTAATGACCAAACGGTCAATTTTTGAAAATGTATTGATTTTATACGGTCAAATATGGTTGGGAACATGGGATTTGGAAGCGTTAACATCGAGTGAATTTGCACTCGATATTGCAAATATTTGGTACCCAACCGATGTGCCAACCGAAGCTTGCAACCGTGAGGACCGATGTTAAGATAGGTTGAGGAGGCAAAGTTTTGGTGCCCAACCGATTTTCATGGCTCGAATGCGACTAGCCTTATGTCATTTTACATCTTAAAATTATATTTAACAGCTAATTTACCAAACACTTTTATTGAAAAAAGAATACAGGTTGTAACTCATGTTAACAGCTTTGCAGTTTACAGCTTACAGCTTGCAATTTACAGCTTACAATATACAGCTTACAACTAGTTTTGCCAAACATACCCATAACATATTCTGTTAAGACTTAGCCACAAAGTCTAAGTCTATTCCTAAAATAGATTACAGAATATTCTGGAAATTTATTAAATAAGGAAATGAAATTTATCAACAAAAAGATACCCGCATAGGCGAGGTTTCGAAGCTGCATTCGTGTCCGCATGAGTTCAGAAGCTTCAAACTCATTTTGGCCCGGAAATACAAAAATCTGCATCCCCCCTGTGCGCGCACACGTAGGTGTTGGAGTAAAACCAACTAAAAGATTTTGATAGCCAATACCAAGATTTCCTTATAAACATGCTTTCATTTCCTTCTTTGGGCGATGTGGGATACTCTCCCAAACCCATTTTTTGTGTTTCAAGTGTTTCACCTTGACACACGATATCTCATTCATATCACCTCCATTTTTGACACATTTTAGCTCATTGCGAAGCTCTCATCAAGGAGAACACAAAGCTACCACGGGGGTTTTATATCAGACAGGTTACCCAATTTTTTCACTTTGTTCGCCTAAGTTACCCAACTAATTTTTTGTTCAAACATGTTATTGGACTACACGGGTTGACATTCAGGTTAGTGAACTTCAAAGTGTGTTTCAATCAGGTTACTATTGACGAAAATACCCCTCTTTTCATTTTTTATAAGTACATAAATGGTCCATGTGGTTTCCCCGGTGTTACGAATTCAGTTCAATTTTTATTTTTGTTACATTTTCGTCTGTTTTCTTCCGTCTGTATACATTTTCTTACGTTTTTATCCATTTTCTTATGTTTTCATCCGTTTTTCCTCGTCTCGGTCCGTTTTTATACATTTTGCGTGTGTTTGTTAATTTAGTATAAATTACAAAGCACCATTTTCTTAAGTTAGTATCACGACACCATAAAAGTTTCGAGTGTATTTGTGTTGCGTGTGAAATATGTCCGTGAAAAACACCACTAGGGTGTGTTGTATGTTGCGTTAGAATGGTTGTTGTTTGTTGTTAAAGTTCAGCCACCACGACCCATATAGGGTCATGTTTGATTGTGATTCGATTCACCCACGAGGGGCGTCTGTTTGTTTGCTTGTTTCTAGCTTACTTCTTTTGCATGTTTACTCGAACTTATTTTTCTGCTTATTTCTTAGCTTTTTTTTTCTGCTCATTCGATAAGTGTATAAAGGGGGTGTTTGTGGATTTCCACTGACCAGGGTGCGTTTTGTTAGCATTTAGGGTGCATTTAGTCATATAATGGGTCGAAGCCCATAACGGTTTAGAAGAGAGTGTGTTGCTTTATTTTATAAATGATTTTACCTAATTGATTTATTGATCATTGATACGTTTCGGCCATTACTTGGGATTTGGTAATTGAAAACGTATATAAATTGATAAAACCGTATAAAAACGGATAAAAACGAAAGAAAATGTATACAAACGGAAGAAAATGGACGAAAACTTATGAAAACTTACGAAAACGTAACAAAAATGAAAACTGGACTGAATTCGTAACACCGGGCAAACCACGGGGACCATTTATGTACTTAAAAAAAATGAAAAGAGGGGTATTTTCGTCCATAGTAACATGATTGAAACACACTTTGAAGTTCGGTAACCTGAATGTCAACCCCGTGTAGTCCAATAACCTGTTTGAACAAAAAACTAGTTGAGTAACTTAGGCGAACAAAGTGGGAAAGTTGGGTAACATGTCTGATATAAAACCCATATAAATATATATAACATCTACATATAGTGTCAAAAAATTGCAAAAAACCATTTTGCAAAAACATTTTTCCAACAAAATGTTACTTCGTGAAGCGTTGGAAAGTTAGTCTTCCTAAAAAATAGCTACAGCTTACCGCTCTTTTGTCAAACAACCACTAGAAATCAAAATACTCATTGCTCATCGCCCATCGCACAAAAAAAAACTCCATGCCGCTTTGCACCAAACATACCCTAGATACTGAGAGAATGATTAAATTTTCCAAAAGACATAACTTACGTGACACAATGAGTCGATGATCATAGATTTTGGTCTATTGGTACGTGAATGTTTTATAAATCAAATGGTTGCGGATCGAAATGTCGTATATGACAATCGAGAGATATTTATGTGAATAAGTTATAACAGTGTATATGTGGAAAAAAATTTCTTATAGGCCTATCTAGGGGTGCAAACAAGCCGAGTTTTTATTAAGCAACTCGAGCTCGAGCTCGAGCTCGAGCTTGGCTCGATCGAGTCGAGCTTT
The DNA here is from genome assembly GCA_019973895.1 of Chrysanthemum seticuspe. Taxonomy (NCBI): domain Eukaryota; kingdom Viridiplantae; phylum Streptophyta; class Magnoliopsida; order Asterales; family Asteraceae; genus Chrysanthemum; species Chrysanthemum seticuspe. The sequence continues at coordinate 45,478,058 of BPTQ01000009.1, forward strand.
TATCAAGCTCAAGCCGAGCTCAAACCCAATATATTGGCTCGAAACATATAATGAGTCGAGCTTGAACTTTTGATGGCTTGGCTCGAGCTTTTATCGAGCTTTAAGTAAATAAAGGTTAATTTGAATATTAACCTAATTATAAATAAGTATACAAGTTATGGAAATCATTTTGCTCAATTATTCAAAATCTATGAAGCTTATGACGTCTCGCGAATAATATTTTGTTGAACTATTTTAGACATTCGAATCTTAACTAGTATTTACCGATTATGTTTCATTTTAATGTTAGACTTGTTTCATCTTCTTGACTTTTGACTCTTGAATGTGTGGCATCAGGTAACAATTTAGTCCCACATTTTGTCCAAGTTAGATACAATTGATTGGTTCAGGTGTATGTCCCTTTTGTAGGGTCTTTATATGGTTTTATTCATTGGGTACCGTTATTGTATTTGTTCTTCTTTTTGAGTCTCATGTCTCAACTCCTTAATCAACTTGTTCAAGAGTTGGAATAGGGGTGTAAATGTGTAATCATGTATTTATATACATATCTTTGAGTTTTTCAAGCAAAGCTCGAGCTTTGCTTGAAACTGAGTCGAGCCGAGCTCAAGCCTAGATGGTTAAAGCTTGACAAGCTATCGAGCCGAGCTTGAGCCTAATTTTTTTTTCGAGCCGAGTTCGAGCCTTGTCAAGCTCGCGCTTAGCTCGGCTCGGTTACACCCCTAGGCCTATCTATGGCCTTTTGTTTTGGGCTTGTTAGTGGTTTCTGTTTGAATGAAAGCAACCAATCATAACGAACTGAATTGACGCTATTTAATATTGCATATATATCCTCCCGAAAATGCAAAATTGCATATATATCCAAAGCATGTATAAAAACCGTTGTAAAATATGCATAAAAAACTTGTACAAAAGATATATATGCAATTATTCTCTTTGAAAGGGATATATATATATGCATTTTTGCCTTTAATATATGTAGTAATAACTAGGTTGTAAAGAATATATCATGGATATTGGACTTACACTAACGGCCCTATTCTTGACATTACTGGACTGGATCAAGGACCTATTGATTTTATATAAAATCAATCAATAACGTGGCTAGGAGGAAACTGAAAATCAAATATATTTTTTTAACGACATTTCTTTTCGCATGTACTTTATCTCATAATTGTCTCTAACAGAACTTAAACCCACACTATTTTGATTGGTGAGCGACTTAAATACCACTAAGCTAAATGACTCGGAAGAAAATCAAGTATATTACTGTAGTTTAGTTCTAAAACATTTTACATTTCTAGCATTACATTGATTGACAAGCTCACTTTCATTAGTATAGGTTCCATATTGTTATACCACTTTTAAAAAATCATTTGATTTAAGTATTATATACTTTCCTTTTTGTTGAAACATTTAATAATTATAAGTACTTGTTAATACTAAACCGAAATAAGGTAGTATTGTCCAGCAAGAATTATGATGATTTAACTTAGACAGCTAGAATATTTACTAAAATATTTCATGTTTATCTACCACATACATGTTTGGTAAACCACCTTGGTAATGAAAACAGATGCTAATTATTGTGAATGACCATTTTCCTAGTAACTTTGATCTTTGTACATATAATAGTACATATTTTCACTAATTCTATCTACATCCATGGCACAATAGCATATCACCAATTTCATGCATATAAATAGATACAGATACCTCACAATATTTAAAATTTCAAACCAAGAAAACAGCAAATTTCAATCATGAAACCTTCCACCGTGCCACCGCCACAATATGTCACCGGAATCCCAGCTCAGCACATGACCGCCACTAACAAATGGTCCACCGGTCTTTGTGATTGCACTGAAGATATGTCTAGTTGTAAGTCTAAAACTTATATAGTCGTCATTCTGGTATATATAATGTACGAATTAATAAAATTTGTTTATATATACGGAGTATAAAGTGTTGGATTTTAGAACCAGTTAACCATTAACCTCTACGAGTACGCAGCGGATATTGGATTTAGTTAATGCAATTATGTTAAGCACGTATTTAATAAACAAATACTCCTTCCGTCCCTAAATAAATGTCCACTATTGACTTTTAAAGTCTTTTTTGTTCAATTTTGACTTTAAATAATTTCTTTCGTGTTATATAATACTTGAGAAAAATTATACCAATGAAAATGCATTTGAAAACCAAACCATTCATACATTTTGTATCAAGTATTACATAGCACAAATAAAATAATTTAAGGTCAAAGTTAAAAAAAGAAGACTTAAAAAATCAATAATGGACACTTATTTAGGGACGGAGGGAGTAATTAATACAATATTAATTAATTAAAAGGATATAGAAAAGCTAACATTGCTTGGCAATTGATCTCTAGTAACGGAACAAGAAACCAAAACGAAACCTTAAGTATCTAAAATAGATACCTCGAAGAGTATCACACACAAACCCGATTAACATATACGTTCGATTAAAACGCTAGTCGAGAAAAACCCATCAACAAGTGACCACTTGAATAAAGCCCCGAGCAGTAATATTCCAAGGAACCAAGTTACTTTCTGCCTTATGTATTCTGTCCGAGAAACAGAAGCAAACAACCATTAGAGCTGTTATTAGCTTTACCCGATATCGGACAACTTAGTCTGATATCTTTTCTTCTTCTTTGTCCAACAAAACAAAACCAGAAGAACCCCTTTTGTTTCTGCTACAGTGTCGACCAGGAGAACAAGAAAACAACACCAAAACCTAACTCAATCTTGGATCAAATAATGATGCAAGTGTAGGTATTAAACGAACCAACAACAAGCTAAAATTCCAATCAAAACAAGATGCATCGACTGAATATTTTAGCTGGGAAATCAGTGGATCAATAAGGGTATTGAAAGGGTATATTTTATGCGTATAAGTGAATGGGTGAGAGGTTGGTATATATATGGAACTAACCGACCAACAGCCAAACTTGTGGCTTGGTCGACAAGTCAAAAACCCAACCTTTTCCTACCCATATTGCCCAATCAGTGGTAACCCAAAAGCCCAAGGCTTGTCCACTTTTCGACCCATGTTCAATCTGAAAATAGCCCATGGATCTCAAGATTGATCGGGTCAAGTTTACATGCATGTAACGGGTATGTATATTCAAGTTTAAATTACGTTCGACACGTATACTCGTGTTTATCGTGTGTGCCCCCATTGGCTCACACACTTCTAGTCGTTTACGTGTGTTTACAACTCTCACAAACCACCAGCTCCCACTTGGGAGTTGGTGTGTCGAATGGCACACAAAACTAACGACGGAAACGTCTAGCAAATGCTCTCACTCGTTTTTTAACTAAAAGTGTCTGAGAGAATAGTTTCGTAAAAGTTTCTCAGTAGCATGGTCATTCAATGTCTTGCTCTAATCATCCTTTGTTATAGATACCGTTAAACCATGGATTATGGATCTCAAATCATTCCATATAGTTTAACCATTTAGAATCTCGTTATAGAATTTAATTAGATATACCAAATGTAATCAAGTATCATCTTGCATTACCCTTTGGGTTCGGCCGAACAATTATCTTATTAATTCTGGAGAGGTGCCATGGTATCTTTCTGCACATATCAAGTGGAGTAACAAATCCTTTATTGACTACAACTGTTGTGGATGCTGCTTCACATCACTCCGAAATATAGCTTTTATAACTACCTTATTCAGATAGCGTTTTGCGTATACTTACAAAAAATGATATCCACACATAACAGAATTTGCTTGCATCTCAAGTCTAAGGATGAAGATAACAAACCATTTTCAATATTTACTTATGACAAGGATCCAAAAGTAAATGTTTGAAAGTTGGGGAATCCAATATGCATCTCTAGTGAATACATATGAGTTTGGCGGGAACAATCCAAATTCTCGTTAGAATTATAACCAACACTCACATTTGCCTTACATAACAATATTCTCATATTGTTAACCGATAATGGACATATTTAGAATAATAAAATCATTCAAAGATTAAACATGCAAATATAGGATAACAATTATTATATGAATGAATAACTAATACCAAGTATCTTTATTCATCATAAAGTAAAAATTGTCTATCAATCCCAATTATCCAAATACTAAAACAGATATGCATGAAACTTATTTAGTAAGTTGAAGCATAATGTTTCCAACATTATCAACCTTTCTTTTACAAGAAAAACTAAATAGTCATCTGAGTAAACTTTCCGAATACTTGTTTCAAATATCACATATAGTGAGTGATTTGAAATATAAGATGAGTGTCTTATCTCATATGCTCATACTATTGCAAGAGTTATAGTATGGAGATGTCGTCTTACCTTGCATGAGGTATTAGAAATCAACGACATACTGACAGTCATCTTCACAGTTTCTAAAAGTGTAAAGTATTCTCATTCCTTAATGTGTAATGCAACAATGCTCTATGTTGAGCATAACTAGTTAGCAGATTTATCATAAAAGATGAAATCCTACTACAACTAGTATTAATAATCCTCTAGCATCATTTGTACTTATACAACATTATGCTTTATAATTCGTAAACATTTATAAAAACAATAATCTAAACACTCTCAATTAGATATTGTTGCTGTCAGCTCATTTTGTTCTTATACAAAAGCAACAACTAGTCTTATACACAATATAATATATACGTGATAAATCCTTAGTTAAAACAACATAAGGTTTCCATCCATATAATAAATTTCTCCAAGTGAAATATATCATTTAAGACTTGATCGAATGATATATTGCATTTGTGTCAGACTTAATTTTCCGCATTTGTTTATTCCATATAAACATCTATTCCAAGGTCGTTTGTTTTATTCCCTAAATTCCAAGTGAAGTTTCATTCCAAGCTTAAGGATCAATATCTAGCTTAAATAGAATGATATCTTCAACATGTAAATTTTAAAGAAAAACACAATGCTCCCACTCAATGTCAGATGTACTCAAGAGTTGTCTTAATTTAATCAGAATCATATTGTAATTAAATTCAAGATCTCAGCTCTTAGATGCACGATACAATCCAAACTTGGATAACTTAAATTTGTATATTACATAAAGATTATGTAGATTCATAACCCTTTTGATTACACACCGTCCTCGCAAAAGGTAATCATAAAGAAAGAGTTATAAAATCTAATTGTCATATTCAACCTACAAATCACATGTATGACAATTAAATATCTTTATATAATTAATGCGTGTATATATAAGAAAATTTAATCACAGTCAATTGCTTAAGTATGATTAAAAAACTTCTCATAGAATGCCATGCATTAATATGTATACAATTTTTTCCTTGTGAGTTTTTCTTAAAAAAAACTCATTCCAACCTCATAGGTTAACAGTTAGGCGAAATAACAATCAAGCTCAAAACTCGATTTGCCTTTTAAGGACTGCATCTTATCATTCATAGTTCTAAAACATTTATCAGATTCAAGATGTGATAATATATTTTAGTAGTTAGCTGATTTACAATAATCTTCTAACTTATATCCCTCAGCATTGATATAAAATATCACTCAAGTGATGAGCATCCTTTCGGATTTATGAATGAGAGTAATCATTATACTTCGGTCGACATTTTCATGTTTAACCTTAGTATGACATTAATAAGTGCATTTTAGAAGGTTAAGTATTTTGTTCTCAAAAACTTTGAGATATGTGTATACTCCCACTTACTTTTGTAAGTAGAGACAATTCTCTAAATACTAAGTATTTAAGCAATAATAAATTGTCCTTTATGGAGAATCACAAAATACATTTTAAGTTCTCATCTCAAGATTTGTTAATAAAATGCTTCATAAGATTTTAACAAATTTAGAACTTAAATCAAGACATAATGGAATTTCTTCCAACAACTCAAATTAGGGTTTATAGAAAAACTCTAATTTAGTATCACTTTTTAACCAAAAAAAAATTCTAATAGTTTTGTGTTTCGTCAAGCTAGAAAGAACACCAAAACTACAATCTTCAATATAGGAAGTGTAGAAAAATCAAAAATCCAAAAGGGTTTATGATCCAATTGGTTTGAGTGGTAAAACCTAAAATCCCTAATGAATTAGGGTTTTCAGTTATGTGTCGTCTTGAATACCTTCTAGGTTTGAACTATATTGAGTGTATCCATGACACACGCAATTTATAACCTTGATATGTTTTGGAGGTAGAGCAATTAAAGCTATCAGGAACCAAACTTTATGAATAAGGTTTGATCCAACACATTAGACATACCACAATGAAGTGGTATCCTATGAGTTATTAGAAATGTGAAACTATATCAGAATTATATAGATAACTTAATTCTCTTTGGACCAAAATACTTGTCAATTGGGTCAGGCCAAATTGCATATAAAGTATTTACGAACCAAGTGCATGCAATAATGTATATTCATTGAATAATACAAGAAACTTATGTTCACGTGTTCACAAGAAGACATAACTGTTCAAGGATTATATGTTCACGTGTTAACAAGAAAACAGAACATTTCAATAATACATTGTAAGTCTTTGAATAATTCAAAGGCCTTATGTTTATGTGTTAACTAGAAGACATAACACTTTTACTATATATACTTTATGTTATAAGTCATTGACTAATTCAAGGACTTTATAATTATGTCTTAACATGTAAGCATAATTATACTAATAAAAGTAATAATAAACGCAAACTCTTGAGTTCTATAGTAATTTCAAGTTAATTTTATACTTCAGAATTATGATCATTATCATATAACCATAATTATGTTGACTAAACATGTAGTCAAATGTTGAAGTATCTTTACACTATATCATGACATTTGAATGTAGTAGGGCAACAAACATCTAGCGTGTTCAAGTCCTAGTAGAATCATTATTAGAATGTAGTAGGGCATTAAACATCTAATGTGTTTAAGTCCTAGTAGAATTATTAGTTTCCTTTACATTGCGGTCAAGAGATACCAATAATATTGTTGTTCCTTGCACACACTTTGAGATTTCTCCCACTTGTGTAAGGTACAACATCATATTATGAAAACAAACAACACGTGATTGATTATTCAAACAATACAATAATGTCATAGAGATCATAAGTAGTTGTAGAACCATAGCCTTTAATAAAGAATTGTGGATTATTATTCTATAGATAACACTTCAGGAAGCGACAGCAGGAAGGCAACGTGTTATCTTATAAAATAAAATGTAATTTTCCTTTAAGCAATGGTTGTTTATATTCGAAAAGTAATGGATTATTTCAAAGCTAGTTTGAAATGATAGGGGTGACTAACAGGAAATAAATCTCATAGCTCCCACTGAAATTGACAACATTACATGAATGATATTTCAGTAATAAAATGCAATTGCTCCCACTGGGTTTGTCAATATTACAAGTGTTACATTTCCAGTAGAAAGCATATAGCAGTTTTATATACTTTCCAATTCTCTACAATTACCTACTAGTAGCATGTACTTAGGTATTGAGCAGAGTATATGAAGTTTTACTTATGTAGACAATGGACTAGCCATTCTTTTATTCAATTAACTTGAATCTTTTGCATGCAATTCTTCCTTTATCGTCTACATGGCCCCAAGGGTAATTAGCTTTTTAGGAATAATAAGAGTCCAAGAAAATTACCTAGCGAATATCCTAGTAATTTCTTTACTCTTTGCAGTTTAAACTCATACATCGTGACAAGTGCAGGATGTTATTTATTTTGGTGAATATTTCCAGTTACACAAAATATTCTATCTTTCAATTAACTCTAGACCACGAAAGGGTAATGAAAGATCATAAACGAGTTTATCATTTTTGGAATCCTATCTTAGTTAGTCAACTAAGGAGAAAAGATAGGAATAAGTCTCACTCTTCTTACTATGAAAAGAGACTAAGTTTGTCTTTCGAAGAAAAACAACTTTGTTTACGAATTATGTTGCAATAACACAATTAATCAGAACATAAAAAGTTCAATTCTAGTATTTTCGATAATTACATTCTTAAAAAAATTAACTACCCAATTAATTACTAATTAAGACTAAGATCCATCTTGCAACCCCACTTAATTACCATAGGTCTGACCAGTGTATAAAAAAATAGGACAAGAGGTAAGCGACGAGCGTTAATTGCATAATGCAACTCTTAGATTTATGAGACTGTTTAAGGCATTAGTATCAAGTAATAATGTCAAAAGCATGTTTAGTTCTCATCTTTTGCCTCGGGTTCAAGGTCTGACCAAGCTAACTCGAAATAAGTCGACCAAGTATGAACGTGTAAAAATAACCAGAGGTCTGACCAGTGAGAAATAATCACCATGGGTTGGAAAGGCCCTTAGGTCTGACCAGATAAGTCAATCCAAGTGCACGTGTTCATAGTTGGATGGCATAGACTTAAAATTAACAAATAGGTATGCACATATAAATGTGGTAAAAGTCGTGTACAAAGAAGCATGCAAAACAACTTTGTAACACTAATTTTAAAAACTTTGGTAATGACACTGTAGTGATCATCATGGTTCACGGTAGCTCCAATCGAACGCACAGGGAGGCAGAGGGTCAGGTAAGCGCTGAAGCAATAACCTAAACATCCTTTCGGTGTGACTATGCGCACCTCTTTGAACCCCCTTTTGAGTTTGTTCTAGTGGGTGAGCCGTACATCCCAAGTGTCCATAGCGTCTAGTTTTTAAATTCTTGAAAGCGTGTTTCATATATTAGGTCACTTTATTTTACAAAAACGATTTTTCACGAATCAAATAGCAGGTCACAATGAGCATGATATTTAGGCGTGTAAATAAAGACCAATATTAATGTTATGGTTACGATATGTATTATTCCATATTGCATACAATTAGGTGTCAAAGCAAGTAACAATAATGCACATATTGAAATCACAAACATATAAACATAAACATCAATATATAACCACATATTGTTCCGAGTTCTCTTGCGAGTCTTCCCCAAACGGAGAACCGTAAGACCATCACTAGGATACAATACCTAGATCGCCCCATACATCGCAAAAGCAATTGAGTGGGTCTTGTGGCAGGAAAACACATAAAAACGCATGACAATCTCAATTAACAAGTAATTACGCAATTTTATATATTTAATAAACAATATGTAATTCTAATTATCATTATAAATCTAATTAACAATGAATAAATTCAAATTAACTTTTAATTCTAATTAGCAAGTAATTTTAATTAACATGTAATTCTTAATTAACAATTTAATTTCAATTAACAAAGTAATTTATAATTAACATGTAAATTAAATTCTAATTAACAAATTAATTCCATTTAACAAATTAAAGCTAATTATCAATATAATTTTAATTTGTGTGTGACTAGTTATTATTTTTTAAAAATTGACAAGTATTGCATGTAATTGTCAAAATAAAATAAAACAAATAAGTAAATTAGGTTTCATGCAGACTTTTAAAACATATTTATTAATTAAGAAACGTGTAACCCATAATCGCAAAAACGAGTTGACTCGTGATGCCATTGTTGGGATTTTATAACCAGTTAACCATTAACCTCTACGAGTACGCAACGGATATTGGATCTAGTTAATGCAATTATGTTAAGCACGTATTTAATAAACAAATAATTAACACAATATTATTTAATTAAAAGGGATATAGAAAAGCTAACCTTGCTTGGCAATTGATCTCTAGTAACGGAACAAGAAACCAAAACGAAACCCTAAGTATCTAAAATAGATACCTCGAAGAGTATCACACACAAACCCGATTAACATATACGTTCGATTAAAACGCTAGTCGAGAACGTAATATAAAAACCCATCAACAAGTGACCACTTGAATAAAGCCACGAGCAGTAATATTCCAAGGAACCAAGTTACTTTCTGCCTTATGTATTCTGTCCGAGAAACAGAAGCAAATAGCCATTAGAGCTGTTATTAGCTTTACCCGATATCGGATAACTTAGTCCGATATCTTTTCTTCTTCTTTGTCCAACAAAACAAAACCAGAAGAACCCTTTTGTTTTTGCTACAGTGTCGACTAGGAGAACAAGAAAACAACACCAAAACCTAACTCAATCTTGGATCAAATAATGATGCAAGTGTAGGTGTTAAACGAACCAACAACAAGCTAAAATTCCAATCAAAACAAGATGCATCGACTGAATATTTTAGCTAGGAAATCAATGGATCAATAAGGGTATTGAAAGGGTATATTTTATGCGTATAAGTGAATGGGTGAGAGGTTGGTATATATATGGAACTAACCGACCAACAACCAAACTTGTGGCTTGGTCGACAAGTCAAAAACCCAACCTTTTCCTACCCATATTGCCTGATCAGTGATAACCCAAAAGCCCAAGGCTTGTCCACTTTTCGACCCATGTTCAATCTGAAAATAGCCCATGGATCTCAACATTAATCGGGTCAAGTTTGCATGCATGTAACGGGTATGTATATTCAAGTTTAAATTACGTTCGACACGTATACTCGTGTTTATCGTGTGTGCCCCATCGGCTCACACACTTCTAGTCGTTTACGTGTGTTTATAACTCCCACAAACCAACATAAAGTTGTATTGTTGTTTGGAACTTAAATGTAGGTTGTTTAACATGTTGGTGTCCATGCATTTCTTTTGGACTAATTGCTGACTTTGTCGACAAGGGAACTACTTGTAAGTGTCGTCTAAACGATCTTGTTTAGTTGAAGATTTTACTTTTTCCATTTAGTTTGGAGAATAACTAACTTATGCTGTTATGCAAAAACAGCTTGCCGTGTAAGTGGAGGATTTTATTCACTACTGTGTCTGTTCACTAGTTTTGGATGGATATACTCATGTATGTATCGTAAAAAATTAAGGCAAGAATACATGTTGCGTGAGCAACCCTGTAACGGTGTCTTTGTCCATTGTTGTTGCGAGTTGTGTGCTATTTGCCAAGAGTACCGTGAGCTCAAGAATCGTGGATTTGAGCCATCTCTAGGTAATTCTTTCATTAAAGTTAAAAAGAAGACGATATATCTGAGTTATGACTTTATTCTTATTATCAGAAACGCGTGTTTAACTTGAGTTTTTCCTCGTTGTTTTGCAATATATTCAGGATGGGAAGGAAATCTCGTGATGCAAAATCAAGGGGTCGTGATGCCACCAGTTGGCCCGGGAGAAATGAAACGCTAGTTTGATAACTATCGAAGAAAGTATCATCACCAGAGTGAAAATGATTCAATTATCATGTTTTTAATTGCTAGTTTTCGACTAATATGATATTATGCCATGTCAATAAAAAAAAGTGTAGTCTGCCTTGGCTCATAACATTTGGTCCATAGTTTCTACATCATATTAAGCTTGATTCCTTGATTAAAGTTTGCATTAGGAATAAATTTATCGATTTTATCATGGTAAAGCTTTTTATTTACATCACAAGTATAGAACAGCATAAAACGATGCATGGTTATGTTAGGATGGAGGGAGTAAATATTGTCTTTCTACTTTGCTCGCTCACGATTTTTTTAGTAAAGAGTTCTCACACAACATATGATACTATTGAAACACGAGTTATTTGGTCCCTCAAGAAATTATTATTTAACAATTTAAGAAAAATATTGTCACTTCTTTGAAATTTAATCTTTAAGTTTTAGCCTTTTTTTAATCGGTTAAAATTCAATATGAACTAATGTTTTAAAACCTGAATTGACTCAAACATTAAAACCGTGAGCCGACTAAGTCTCTGGATTTCGGTTTTAAGAAAGAAAAACCAGTTGAACCGCCATTGAATCTGCTAAACCAGATACTGGAGCTCCAACGTATCTATACCACATTACTACAATAAATAAAAAACATATTTTTTAGAAAACTTAAAGGTAATGTTGTTTTACCAAAATACCTTTACTAAAAAAAGCTAATGATTGTTATAATTACAAAATACCCCGCTTATGTATATATTATATTAGTTATTAAAATACTTAACTACAATTTAACCTGCAGACTTTTCATCATGATCCATCAATTGACAATCAACTTTACCTCTCCTTCCTCTTTCGATACACTTGCAATATTCTATCATTATTTACTAACTTATTTTTCCCATGTGTTAATCTTCTTTCCGTGATTTATTTTGCAATCTAGAATTTAACGATATTTCTAAAAGAAATTGAGTTTTAGCTAGAAAATAAATATTTGTAAATTATTCTTTTTGAATTATATAAAGTGATATCTTTGCAAATTCTGCAAGTGAAGTCAATGATTTTTGTTTATTTTTATTTTTTGTGCTTTACGGAATCTATGAATGCATTTCGATATTTGTGTGAAATGAGGACATTTTTTACATTTAGAAGAAAAGCCAAAGATTGAGCAATATGCCACAAATGTGAGTCAAATTAGTAATAAATGATATATCGGTCACAAAAATGCAAATGCCCCTTACAAAATCGATTTTATAATAATTTAAATTTAATCACTAAATTTTCAAAAAAATAGCCCCCTCTTTCTTTGACTTTTTTTTTTAATTTTGACACATGTAATTTTATGCAATTTTTTTTATCTAGACGAGTAATTAAAAGATGTTGACCCATTCAATTCAATTAAATTTCGAGTTTCTATGCCAAAGCTCGATTTTGAAATGGATGTTTCATATTGGTCTAATTTGATTAGTGCGAGCGATCCATTTTCAATTTTTTTTTTCTTTCCTTTTATTATAAAAGAGATAAGGTCATCTACAAAAATAAAAAACACAAAAAAGTCAACCGCTAACAGAATCTATTCAGAATATATTTTATACGAGGTTGTGATATAACAATAAGGTAACTTACAAAATAGAAAAAAAATAATAAATAAATAAAAAATAAAAAAAAACAGCCAACAACTTAGGCTATGCACAATGGTGAACTAGTTCGTCGGTGCCACATCAGCTTTCTTTCTCCGATGACCTGACGACGACCTAATTGCCACAGTGGTAACCTGAGAATATATATATATATATATATATATATATATATATATATATATATATATATATATATATATATATATATATATATATATATTTTATTCAAATATTTTTCAAAACAAAATTAAACTTCATTAATAAAAATACTTAACATTACAACAATAATTAAAAACTTAAACTAATAGAACGTAGACGTTACAATACTTATTAAAAACTGAAAACATCACAAGTAAGCGGCAACTAATTAAACGATTATGAGCACCTACATGATCCCTAGCCGTGTGGTTTCGTCGAGCCTTTGGCAGTGACGCTTGGTAAGTGTCCCAAGCATACTGCATATACTCCATGAACTCCGTAAACTCGCTCATAACTTCTTCCTCGTCGGAAGACGAAGAATTAAAAAATAACTCGTAAGACATAATTATCAAAATGTGTTTGAAAGTGTCTATGAGAAGTTGTTTGAATTTGTGTGTTTAAAAATGTGTTTGAGTTTGGTATTTATAATGTTGTAAAAGTGGTAAAGTTTAAAAAAAAAAAAAAATTAATAGGAAACGGTAGCATTTTTTTGGATATATGTGGCTTTCCACTCTGTTGAGGAAGCAACCTTCTTCCTCCCTTTTCTTCCCCCAACCGACCACAACCTTCCCAGCCACAATGGCTCGACCGACCTTCACCGAAGCAACCAACCGACCTTCACCGAATCCACTGCGCATAGCCTTGTAGAAAAAAAGAAATTTAGAAAAACAAAAAACAAAAAAAAAAAAGAAAAAAAGAAAAAAAGAAAAATAAAAAAGTCAACAAGTCTTAGAAATTATTCATGGAGACAAGTGGGAACTAACGTTAAATAACACTAGGTCTCATCAATGTCTCATGAATAACAATCTATCCCTATCAAATTGAATAAAGACCATTTACCTGAGTATATAAGCCAACATATTTCTTTTACTTGACCCATGTGGGATAAAGGCATACTTTTTTTTCTTTCTTTTTGTTATCAAAGAGTAGTAGTGCATCTCCATGTTCATGGATCATTTTAAGTCCAAATTTATTATTGTTGTGATCATTTTTGCTACCATGGTTCATATGAGCCTTCAAGAAGTAAGTACTCGAGATAAGAGAATGTCATTACTTACACACGCTTTTGCATCGAATCATATTCAATCCTATAAAATCTTTTCTCAAACCATAATATAACTGTAAAATGATCGTATCATCACAAAAACAAGAACCTCACAAGTGTAACACAAATGTGTAAAATAAATTAAACTATTACATCGTCTACACACATAAATATAAGCATGTATGGATCGAGTCTGAATCTGTTAAAGAAGGCCAAGGGATGCACGTGTTTGGCATTCGACCCCATATGTGTTTCAACATTTGATTGTTGGCGTATGTATCCGGCGAACCAAACCGAAGGGCACAAACCGCTCGGATAAACATACGGCCAATTAAATAAGACCAAGCAGGATGAGCCAATAGTCAACACATGCCGAAGGGTTGGACACAACTCCCCGGCACAACGGCTACATGACCTCACCACACGTAAAAGGAAAGGAATCTCGACCAGAGGCCCTGACCTTACTCAGACAGGGACCAAACATAGTAAGTCAAGCTCCCGCCTAACCTAAGCAGAAACCAATCAGAGCAAGTCAACTCCCGCCCGAAAGAGTCACTATCACCCCACGTGACCTTCGGATAAGGACAAGATGTTAGGAATTAGAAATTCCAGGTATTAAAGAGTCGGTCACCTCAAGTATATGTAATCGTTAGAAAGCTCGTAGTCGTAGTTATTTTAAGTTAAATAGTATTTAGTTTAGTAACACCGTGGAGGACGGACGGGTCTTTACCCACTGTATGCCTGATCCACAGCCCGTTGTGTGGCGTTTTATTGTAAGACTATAAATACTCTCTACCTTCCAAGGTAGAGAGTTAGAGCTCATAATAAGAATTTTCTTTCTCTCACTAAAGTTCCCTAAACCTCTAACTTTCTCTCTCTAGAATTCCATTTATTCGCCACCTTGTTGTTATGGTTTGATGTGTATGTGAAAACTAATATCTTACAATTGGTATCAAGAGCCATGGTTAGATCATATCTTGCACATCTTTGGATTTCTAGTGGTTTTTAGGTGGTTTTTGAGTTTGAAAAAGTTTAGTGGTTTGTGCATCATTTGGTTGATTTCTTGTGTTAAAGTTTGGATTTTGTTAGTACTTTTATGTTTAGAATCATCACAAGTGTTTAGGTTTTCTTTTGGTAAGCTTGAATCATCTTGGTAGGGTTGTTTTTGGATTGAAAAGTGATGGTTATGTGGTTTTTCTTGCTAGCGAATTGACATTCGGACTTCTTTCTTCGTAGCGACTTGCTTCACAATTTTGTAGCGAGTTACAGTTTTGGAGCTAGCGACTTAGACCTAGCGATTAACAGTACAAGTAGTGGACTCTCCACTACGGGTAGCGACTTGGTGGTAGCGACTTGGTCTGTAGCGAGTTGCTCTTTAGCGACTTGAATCTTTAGCGACTTGAGTAGCGAATTGCTGCCAAAATTTTGCTAGCGACTTGAGGCTTAGCGAGTTACTGCTTAGCGACTTGCATTTGTCTAGCGACTTGGGACTTTAGCGACTTGGGGGTGTAGCGAATTAGGTGTTAGCGACTTGGTGCATTATCTTCTAGCGACTTGGGTGATTGTCTACGGTTTTCTCTTGATTTAGTAAAATCCCGTGAAAGAATCTATTTCTCGGTTTAATCATAGAGTTATAAAATCCCGTATTATCTGTTAACATGTCTACCAACGTTCCTACTATCATCTCCACTGTTGCCGAGGATGTTCAAGCAGCTGGGTCAGATACTCGTCCACCCATGCTTGACAGAACTGACTACGATTCTTGGGCTCAACGAATCAGATTGTACTGCCTTGGAAAGGAAAATGGTGTCAACATTCTCAAATCCATTGATGAAGGACCGTATCGAGTTGAGACGACTAGAGATGTACTTGATACTGCTGAAGATGGAACTCTGATTTACGGAATGGACAGACCAAAGATGTATGATGAGCTTGATGATAAGGAGAAAAAGAGATTCGATGCTGATATCAGGGCTTCTAACATTGTTCTTCAAGGGCTTCCTAAAGACATCTACAAGCTGATCAATCACAACACCGAAGCAAAGGCAGTATGGGATAATGTCAAGATGCTTCTCTCAGGTTCAGAATTAACTATGGAAGACAGAGAATCACAACTCTATGACGAATTTGAACACTTCAAGATGAAACCAGATGAGAGTGTCTATGAGTACTATGTGAGATTTCATAAGTTGGTGAATGACATGAGGAACATCAGAATGACTATGCCTAACATTCAGCTGAACTCAAAATTTGTGAACAACATGAATCCCGAATGGCACAAGTTTGTCACCTCTGTGAAGCTCACTAAAGGATTGAAGAATACAAACTATGAGCAACTCTATACCTTCCTCCTTCAGAATGAGAGACATGCCATGTTTGAAAAATTGGTTCTTAATCAGTTCAAAACCAACCATGGAGAGACAAGCTCGTCTAATGACTCAACTGCCTTCTACTCAAACATCGGAATCACTACCAAAGCCTCACAAGTCATACCCATGGGAAATGGTAATCACAAACTAATTCCTGATCCTATGTTCAAACAAGCTGATGCTGATGCACACGTGGGTAGCTTCATTAATCAACTAGCTCTTCTGATTAGTCAAAACATGAATTCTCTCCCACAAACCAATAACAACCTCAGAACAGCATCTAACCCACACAATCAAGCTACTGTTAAAGATGGGAGGATAGTGGTGCAACCAGTTCAGGAAAGACAGTATGATCAGGGAAGAGGTGGAGCTGGTAGAGGTTATGTTGGTAATCAGAATCGAGAAAGGAATGGTAATCAAGGTCAAGCTAAGCTGATCAAATGTTATAACTGTGGTGGTGAGGGACACATTGCAAGGAACTGCACATCTCCAAAGCGTCCACAGAATGCTGATTACTTCAGAGATAAGATGCTGCTCGTACAAGCTCAGGATAATGGTGCTGCTTTGGATGAAGAGGAATTGTTGTTTCTAGCTGAGGGCAATGCCAAGACCTATGATGCAGATGTGGATGAGCAGCCTATTCAGGAGATAGGTCACAATCATCAGAATGCCTTTCAAGTCGCTGACTGTGATGCATACGACTCTGATGTGGATGATGGACCTACTGCACACACAATTTTTATGGCTAGCATTTCTCCAATGGTTTCTCCCAAGGTCTCTTCTTCACCACAAGCTGGCCCATCCAAAGACAAACTCATCTCAGAGGTATTAAAACTATACGATGATGCTGATGTGCAACAGATGCATGACAAAGTACAATCAACTGAAGCTATTGAATCAAATGTTGAAAATATGGGTAATATCGATCTTGTCCCATATGATCAATACGTGAAACAAAGTGAAAGTGAAGTTGTACCAAGTGATGCATCTTCTGCAGTCAACAATAACTATGTTTTTGATGAATACACTGCATGTGCCTCTGATGATTCTGTAATTTCTGAACTAAATGCCTATAAAGAACGTGTTGCTATTTATGAACAACGTGCAAAATTTGAGTTAACCACTCGTGAGCAGGAAATGGATGACCAAGTGCGTACAGTCATTAGAAAAAGTAATTTTAGAGAAGAAGTATTGAAACAAGAATTAAATTCCTTGCAAGAAAAGCTTTCTAAAACAGCTAAGCAAAAACAAGAACTTCAAGAAAATGTGAAAATGCTTAAGCAAGAATTTAATGCAAAGGAATCAAAATTCTTGAAAGATTTTTCTAATCTGAAAACTTTGAAAAACAAACTTGAAAACAAGTTGTACATACAAGGAAACACCATTCAGATTGCTCACATGATCACTAAGTATAGAGTTCTAAGCGATAAGCATAGTGTTCCCATTATAGATAAACCCAACCCTGAGTACGGAAAGATAGCAAAAGCAGCTCAAAGTGTGATCTATGATGGCAATGAGATTCTTAAACCTAGACTAAAACCTAGTTGCGTTGAGTGCACTGAGGATGATAAGAAATTAGATGAAATCACCAGGGAAAAGATGAATAAGAGACTAAATGATCCTAAATGCAAAGAAAAAAAAATAATTATTACTCCACATGACTACAAGAAGGAAAACTGGATTTCCTTGAACAAGTTTAAGCCTCAGACATTGTTGACTCCCGAACAAGTCTTCTGGAAAATGGATTTAGAAAAGCAGAAAGCTAAAAATATTGTTGAAACAAACCCTCCCCTTTGGAAAATGCCTAGAGCAACTGTGTATCCTCCTAATACACCAATGCATCTTGTTCCGAGAACAATTGCCACTAAAAGCAAGACCTTAATTAGCCAATATGTTATATTTCAACTATTTGTTGATTTTGAGAAAACTTGCAAGAAAAGGATCACACCCACTGGTATAACTGAAGGAGAAAGGGGTTTTGAGCAAATGAAAGAATGCTATTTAACTGAGGTCATGCCTTTCTTTAAACTTTTAAAAGATCACTTTGAGAGTCTTAAAAAGGGGATAGAAACTGATATTAAGGGAATGGAAAAGGAATTTGATGCAATGATAGTTGAAGTTAGTGACTATGAGCGAGCACTAAAATATAATGAGATTGAGAGGAAGAACTTGCATACACTAAATGAGAACTTGATTTCTGAATGTATTGCTCAAGATGTGTTTTTTACTGCTACAAATTGTTCCATTAATGCTTCAAAATTTCATGAATTATCGGTTGCCCTGAAAGTCTCCCATGATCGTGTCATTGAGCTTGAAAAAACTAATTCCAAACTAAACGAGAAAATTGAACTGGATGATCACAACAATTTGGTTAAACATTTTTCTAAACTAGAAGTTGAGCATTTTAATTTACAACTAAAATATCAACATCTTAAAGAAAATGTCAAAACTTCAAATATCAAGACATCCTCAGATGCTCCAGAGTTTGATGCAGTTTTTCAAATTAACAAACGTGATGAACAGATTCAAGCTCAGTGCAACACGATCAGAAAGTTGAAAGCCCAAATCTCTCAATTAAAGGGAACGAACAATATGACAGGCTCCCAAATGCCTCCTCCTTTAGATTCTCAGAATTCTCAAACATTTCATCTTCAAAACCTAGTAAATGCATTACAAAAGGAAAACGAAAGTTTTCTAGAAGAAAATGAAAAGGTTAAACGTCATTTCAATGAGTTGTTTGAATCAATAAAGGTCACTCGCAACAAAAATAACGAACAAATAGCTTCATTGCAAAAGGAAATTGAGAATCTGAAGAGTCAGGTAAAAGGGAAAATGCCAATGACCAATGGGGAGAATGGTGTATCAAAGGTTTTCTCTTGTAATAAATATGCTTTGTCTGTGAAATATGTCCCTCCTCATCTCAGGAACAACAAACTTGCTGTTCAAACATACTTCTCATCCCTTAAGGATTGCCTAGAATGTCTGCGTGAGATTGTTGAAGAGGATAAGTTAGAGAAACCACATGATAATGCAATTGGACATGCATGCTTATATGCCAAACGATCTCAAGAAATCTTAGAATGCTTGATCACAATATGCCCAAAGTCATTAGGTGAGAGAGTTAATCCTTTGATTCCATGTTCGATGCCTATTGCCAAGTATGATATTCATTCGATGCCCAATGTCTTGAATATGAACCTTAGTGTGCCTGTAAGTAGTTCAGATTTCTGATCTGTCAATGCTATGAAATAGAACTCAAGTGTGCCTTCTAGGAGTTCAAATCCCAGCACTTCTAGTTTTAAGAAAGTAAACCTTAGTGTGCCTGCATGTAGTTCAGATCCCAGCACATCTAAACAGGTGATGCAAAGAGTTATAAAACCCACTAATGTTCCCATTCCCTCTACAGGAGTAATCAGTGACATTAAAGGGAGCAGGTCAAAGTCTCAAGACAATACAAGGAATAATAGGACCTCGCAAGCTAAGAATGTGCACTGGAAAAGAGTAGAAGAACAATCTAGGAACTTTAAGCTTGAATCGAATAAAACGAATCGTGTTGATTCTAGTATTAGCCATAGGCGTACTGTAATTAATTCGAATTCTGATACTATTTGCAAACCTTGTACTGATGTCTGCTTGAATTCTGTTTCTAATCATAAATGTGGTATTAATGTTTTGCCTAATGATGATAATTGTCCAGTTAATGTTGCTAATGTTCATGCTAAAAAGGGAAAAAGGCAAAAACGAAAGAAAGTTAGAAAACAGTGAAAACCCACAGGAAGAACATTTAGTAAGATAGGCTATTACTGGATACCTGTTGGTCATAAGAATAATCAGACAATGCCCACTAGAAAATGGATGCCTACTGGTAGAACTATTCCCTTAAGAAGTGAGCATACTGTGAACAGGGCTAATACAGACACTAGTACTGCATTTATTCACAATGATTCCAGTGCCTTAATTTCTGATATGAGTGCTTCTTTTTCTGATGTGGGTGTTCCAACCATTGTTACTAACCAAATGGAACCCATTCTTGCATGAGGATCCCAATTATCCAGTTATCCATTCTTGTCTGTGTTCAACTGCAGATCGTTCAAATCGTTCTGTGGTACCTGGACTCAGGTTGTTCCAAGCATATGACTGGAGACCGGTCGCGGCTCATGAACTTCATGAGCAAATTCATCGGGACTGTTAGATTCGGTAATGATCATTTCGGTGCTATTATGGGTTATGGAGATTACGTTGTTGGTGATAGTGTCATCTCTAGAGTATACTATGTGGAAGGTCTGGGTCATAATCTGTTCTCTGTTGGTCAATTCTGTGATTCTGATCTAGAAGTAGCCTTCAGAAAACATACCTGCTTTGTTAGAGAACTTAATGGTAAGGAACTGTTAAAAGGAACTCGTGGCTCAAATCTTTACACCATCTCTATCGATGACATGATGAGGTCTTCTCCAATCTGCTTGTTATCAAAGGCTTCAAAAACAAAGTCATGGTTATGGCATCGTCGTCTCAATCACTTGAACTTCGGCACCATCAATGATCTCACCAGAAAGGACTTAGTTGTAGGTTTACCTAGACTCAAGTACGAAAAGGATCATCTTTGTTCAACATGTCAATTGGGAAAAAGCAAGAAGTATGCCCATAAACCCAAACCTACTAACTCTGTCACAGAAGTTCTTCATATGATTCATATGGATTTATGTGGACCAATGAGGGTGCAGAATATCTTTGGGAAGAAATATGTGTTAGTTGTGGTTGATGATTACTCTAGATTCACCTGGGTCAAGTTCTTAAGGACAAAGGATGAAACTCCTGACATCATCATCAAACTCATCAAACAGCTGCAGGTTCGACTTAACAAAACCGTCAAAATTATCAGAACAGACAATGGAACTGAGTTTGTCAACAAACAACTTAGTGAATTCTATGAAAGCGTTGGAATCAGCCATCAAAGAAGTGTTCCATGAACTCCTCAACAGAACGGTGTAGTTGAAAGACGAAATCGAACTCTTGTTGAAGCCGCTAGAACAATGCTGATTTACTCAAAGGTTCCAATGTTTCTCTGGGCTGAAGCAATTGCCACTGCATGCTACACACAAAATCGTTCCCTGATTCACACTGTTCATGGAAAAACTCCATATGAACTTGTCCACCACAGAAAACCTAATCTCTCTTTCCTTCGTGTGTTTGGTGCATTGTGTTATCCAACTAATGAGGGTCAAGACTTAGGCAAACTTAGGGCTAAAGCTGACATTGGAGTATTTGTAGGATATGCACCAAACAAAAAGGGATACCGAATCTACAACAAAAGAACCCGAAATATCATGGAAACAATTCACGTTACGTTTGATGAGCTGACCGGTCAAATGGCTCCTGGACACTCCAGCTCAGGACCCGCACTTCAAAACAGTCCCATTGGTTCATCCCTCGTTCCAAACTCTTCTCAAGAAACTCCATATGTACCTCCATCTGAAGATGATTTAAAGAAATTGTTTGATCCTATGTTTGATGAACTTTATGATCCAAATACTAATGAGGTGTCGATTCCTACAACAGAGGCTGCTCTTATTCCTGTGAATGAAGACAATCCCTCAGTCTCAATATCTTTAAGTCAAGAAGCGCCTGTTGCTGATCCTTCAGTCTCATCAACATATTTGCTACTCCTGAAGATGCTCCATTTGAAAACATATTTGCTCCTGAATCATCATCAGAACCATCTTCTTCAGGAGACATCGACTCAGCTACCTCAGTCCCTCAACAACTGCCACATGAACACCTCAGAAAATGGACTCACGATCATCCATTAGACAACATCATTGGAAATCCCTCTCGTCCTGTATCAACACGGAAACAACTTGCAACCGATGCCTTATGGTGCTTCTTCAACTCCGTACTATCTAAGATCGAACCAAAAGATGTTAAAGCCGCCATGAATGAAGATAGCTGGTTCAATGCCATGCAAGATGAAATTCATGAGTTTGATCGACCTGATGTATGGGAGTTAGCACCTGCTCCAGACTGTGCTATGATTATTGCTCTTAAATGGATCTTCAAAGTGAAACTTGATGAGCATGGTGATGTGTTGAAGAACAAGGCTCGATTAGTTGCTAAAGGATACCGTCAAGAAGAGGGTATTGACTTTGAAGAATCTTTTGCTCCAGTTGCTCGAATCGAGGCAATCAGAATCTTCTTGGCTAATGCTGCTAGTAAGAACATGATAGTTTATCAGATGGATGTGAAGACGGCATTTCTGAACGGAGACCTTAAAGAAGTCGTCTACGTCAGCCAACCTGAAGGATTTGTAAATCAAGAGCATCCTACTCACGATTATCGTTTGAAGAAGGCCCTTTACGGTTTAAAGCAAGCTCCAAGGGCATGGTATGATACACTGTCAAAGTTTCTTCTATCTACCGGATTTAGCAAAGGAGCAGTTGATCCTACATTGTTCACCAGGAAGTCAGGCAAACATTTAACTCATGTTCAAATTTATGTTGATGATATTATTTTTGCCTCGACAGACCCAATGGAAGGTGATCGTTTTTCTAATGAAATGAGTTCAAAATTTCAAATGTCAATGATGGGACAAATGTCATTTTTCTTGGGTTTACAAATTTCACAAAGTCCCGGAGGCATTTTCATAAATCAATCTAAATATGCAACAGAGATCTTAAAGAAATTTGGGTTTGATTCAAGTGACCCTGTTGACACCCCCATGATTGATCGAACCAAACTAGATGAGGACCACTCAGGGATCATGATTGACCAAACGAAATATCGTAGTATGATTGGATCCCTGATGTACCTCACTGCTAGTAGACCAGACATCTTGTCCGCTGTTTGCATGTGTGCTAGATACCAGGCTAAGCCTACTAAAAAGCATCTTGAAGCGGTTAAAAGGGTCTTTCGTTATCTCCAAGGAACCATCAATATGGGTCTTTGGTACCCGAAGGACACCGGTATGTCACTAACAGCCTATGCAGATGCTGATCATGTAGGGTGTCAAGATACTCGTCGAAGTACATCTGGAGGTGCTCAGTTTTTGGGTGATAAACTTGTAAGCTGGTCTTCAAAGAAGCAAATGAGTACTTCTATTTCCTCTACAGAGGCTGAATACATAGCCATGTCATCTTGTTGTGCTCAAATCTTATGGATGAGATCTCAATTATCTGACTATGGCTTTGTATTCAACAAAATCCCTCTGTACTGTGATAATAAAAGTGCTATTGCTCTCTCATGCAACAATGTTCAACACTCAAGAGCAAAGCATATCGACATTCGACATCATTTCATCAGGGAACAAGTGGAAAAAGGTGTGGTGGAACTCTATTTTGTGAGGTCTGAATATCAGTTAGCTGACATCTTCACCAAAGCTCTTCCAAGAGAACGTTTTGAGTTTATTCTTCCACATCTTGGCTTGAAAAGCCTTCAACCAGGAACACTCAAACGTCTTCAGGAGGAAGACGAGGAGTAAAGGTCTATCTTCATCTATCTCTTGTATATATCTATTCGAAAATCAAAATACAAAAATATAAAACTTTCAAAATCCATAAAAATTTGAAAATTTCAAAAAATCTTCAAAAAATATTGTCATTTTGTCATGTTTTTCTCAGTTCGATAACATCTACGGTCTTTGTGCTGTCATTCAAAGAATGACACGGGACTTTAGATGTTGTTCGAATGTTAAAAAAAAAAAAAAAAAAAAAAAAAAAAAAAAAAAAAAAAATGGTTTACTGTCATTTCAGGCAGTAACCCGCTTTTCAAAGAAAGAACAGAGCCATACTTTATCATGTTTTCAAATTCCAATGCTCTGATTCTCTAAACATTTATCTGCTGAAAACTAACTGCTTTGAAAAATAACTCGGTCTCTATTTTTTGATAATCATCAGGACTTATTTGTCAAAATCTCTATCTCTCAATCAACAACCTATGTCATTGATTGAGGGGGAGAATGATTTCAATTAAATTAAAAAGTTATTTGGCATTAAATTGTTTTCAAAAGATGTACATGCATGTTTTATCAATGGAGTTTAAAGTCTTAAAATCCGATCCTTATCAGTTAAAACGCTTTCATAATCAAGTCACAATTCTCCTTAAAAGCTTTCAAAATCAATTTAAATCTATAAGAGATCACAAATCTCAAATGATTTGATAATTGTGATCGGGGGAGAATGTGTGATTTAAATTGGATTTAAACTGATAATTCGGTAAATGGTTTTATAAGGATGTACATGCTGTCTTTCCCACATGTGACAAACGATTTCAAATTTTCAATGCACATGTTGAGGGGGAGCATCTATCTTAAACCTATGATTTGAAACGTGATCATTTATCTCAATGTGCAGGTTCCCTCTAGTATGTGCAAAACTCTTCAAACCTCGAGGCACATATTGAGGGGGAGCAAATTTATGGAAACCTCATCCTTCCCGGAAATGCTTTATCTACTTGATTTGATCAAGGAAGTGATGGTGATATCTTTTAGAAAATGGTAATCAAAGAAGTAATTTCTTCCTCTTGCCTCCGTGTGCAAAACGATTTCAAACATTTGATGCATAGGTTGAGGGGGAGCACTTATTCTAAAAATATCAAAAACAATTCAGGTACAAAATGTTTTGATAATATGTCACAAGTATATGGATTGTTTTTCAAATGGTTTTCAATTGGTTCCAATGGCAAGATGAACAATACCAAATAGACCGACCAACTTTACTTTATGTACGGTGATATAAGGAAGATAAGGTTAGGTATTGGTTCCCATGATCCGCCAGAACCGGAGGGATCTACCCAGGGACAATCCACTAGTTAGTATAGAAGTCCTTAGGTATGATGATAAAAGGAGAAATGTGAGATATGGGAAGTGTGCGGACTGAGACAGAGCAAGTACTGGAACAAACCCAACAAGGTTCTTGCTATGAAGTCTCGGTAAGCACTGAAGGGGTTGAAGAATTAAAAAGAATTGAATGAGAAAAGGGTGAAAACAAATAGCCCTCCATTTATTCAACCTTAGGGCAGAAACCGGGTTCAATTCATATGCTACTGATGGTAACATCGGTATTGAAGACAAGACGTCATGGACCCAGTGACGCACTGCACTTCAGCTTTCCAAACCACTCAAGTTCCTCTTAAAAGGACTTGTTTCATTCTCACGGGGAACCAACATTATCTATCAACTTTCTCTTAGAGATTGTTGATATTGAAGAAGGAGACCCTCTCCCTAGTCTCCGGCACAGGATCCAAATATGCACAAAATTGAGTCTAGAGCCTCGAGATCATCAATAAATCTCATTAGGACACTTTCAATGAAGACTCTCTGTTTCACTCAATGTGGAAAGAGAGATTATATCTTGAGTCCTACGCATTATCCTTGTGGTACTGCCAGAACATCTGAGTGATGTGTTATCATATTCACAATGAAGATGGAAAGCCTTCTGGAGCCATCATCAAACAAGCTCCTGGTAGGTGGCATGTGAGATCTATTATATAGATCAACCATGTGACAACTGAACAGAAACAATGGGGCGATTCAATCTCTTGAATCAATCCTGGTTCAGGATATGGATT
This sequence comes from Chrysanthemum seticuspe, assembly GCA_019973895.1. NCBI lineage: Eukaryota > Viridiplantae > Streptophyta > Magnoliopsida > Asterales > Asteraceae > Chrysanthemum > Chrysanthemum seticuspe. The sequence continues at coordinate 45,504,029 of BPTQ01000009.1, forward strand.
GACGGATACCTTTGAAAAACCGGTCTTTGTGCTTAACAACTCTTTTCTTTAGCACATTGACCGTGTACTCATTTTTCAAACCAAAAGGTGTTTTTATGATTGATAATTGATTTTCAATAAAACCTTCGTTGTATTGCAAAAACAATTTCTATTGAGCAATACACGATTGTTTTTCAAATCTCTTTTCATCAATCAGTGGACTTAAAATTCGCTGGTTCACTCACTCCGTGTTGTCTTCTTTGAGATGTTCCGGTTTGAGAACAGCTAGAGCAGCTGGGAAACCCTGTCAAGGAAATTCTTCGGAATTATACCTGATCACAGGCAGTACATGTACTGATCAACGGGGAACCGTGGGCCATGTACCTCAATTCAACGAAAGTGATCAAAGACACTTTCGTGCGATTTATTGCTAACTGTTGTATGCAGGTACGCCCGACATTTGCAGCCGATCAGAATGAAGCGGTCAATCCATAGCCGCATGCTCACGTAACACATTCAACTCAAAAGAAATCATGATTTATGCATCAATGACTCTGATATTTTCACTCCATGCTTCTGCTACGCTGCTGCCAATATCATGAATCAACTAAAGCTTCCGCAACTCTGATGAGAAGATTTCATGATCCAGAATGTGAGCATGTCGGTCCTAAAGTCACAACACCACAAAGGATGCCTCAGAGATTTTTTTATAGCTGATGATCTCAAAAGCTGGCTCAAATTTATTATCACGTGGATCAGTAAAAGACCTCCACGTAGAATAACCAAACATGCAATGTGATGATTTAATGACTACGGGCTTAGGAGCAAAGGACTACATCAAGAATGCAAGAACAATTGTTAATGTCATATCTGTTTGTATTCAATGTAATTTTAGTACATGATTGAGGTGACCTCCCTTAGGGGGAGATTGTTAGGAATTAGAAATTCCAGGTATTAAAGAGTCGGTCACCTCAAGTATATGTAATCGTTAGAAAGCTCGTAGTCGTAGTTATTTTAAGTTAAATAGTATTTAGTTTAGTAACACCGTGGAGGACGGACGGGTCTTTACCCACTGTATGTCTGATCCACAGCCCGTTATGTGGCGTTTTATTGTAAGACTATAAATACTCTCTACCTTCCAAGGTAGAGAGTTGGAGCTCATAATAAGAATTTTCTTTCTCTCACTAAAGTTCCCTAAACCTCTAACTTTCTCTCTCTAGAATTCCATTTATTCGCCACCTTGTTGTTATGGTTTGATGTGTATGTGAAAACTAATATCTTACACAAGACTCCTCACCTATAAAAGGAGAGAAGTTACTGCGTCAAAGGTTAACTAATTTCTACCTCATTTTTACACACAGTAACCTATTATTTCATTCTCACACCAGAGCTTGGTCTAGGGATAAAACCCTAGGTGAGGCTAACGCGTGTGTTTCTTGTGTTAAACATATCCGAATGGTCCTGATCCGGAGAGCTGAACGAAGAGTCAGCCGAAGGATTATTGCTTGTTTAGGTAAAGGCATACTTTTACCTCAACATTGATCAAAATTCCTGAATCATTATATAAAGATCCAAGTGTTTAAACCATACTTATATCCAGGGGTGTTTATGAATATCGAACCTTTGATACTATAGTCATCATCATATCATTGCCTGGGTAACAAACTGAACTTAGATTTTGCATGCAGAATTCCACACCATAAACTGACACGAACTTCAAAACCAACATTCTTTTCTAAGGGACTTGATTCCAACTAGGGACGGAGCCAAGGGGGTGCCCGCAGGTGCACGTGCACCCCATGGATTTTTTCGATATAGTGTTAATTTTTAAAAAAATTATAGATTTTTTCTAAATGTATCTTGAATGTACCCGATGCATCAAAATGTGTCTCTAGTATTATTTAATTGGTATATTTACAATTAAAAAATAAATATAAAATTTTGTAAAAGCCCTAATATGAGGATTTTTCGTAAGCGTTTTTTTTGCTATGGGAGATCGTAGAATCACTAATTAGAAGGTAATATGTTCATTTATTTATCGTTTTAATGAAATCTTCGTTTTAATCCACCTTTTAACTTTATTATATTATGGTTCAAAAACATTTGTGCACCCGGTCATATTTGTGTCTGGCTCCGTCCCTGATTCCAACTGCAGCGGAAGAGGGCTATTAAACTCTTCTTCAAGACTGCACATGTAGTAGACAACATCAACAACATGTAAGTTCAAACAATTTATTTAACACATAAGCTTAATTAAAGATGAACCCAACACTCACTTTAAGTTAACATTTAGCGGTGGAGCATCGGTTCCATCCCATACGAAAAGCATCCACTCACCTTCATTTGAACAACAAATATGAAGAACCTACGGTATTTTATATTCGCACTCAAGAATGTGGCCTTTCTTTTTTGATTTTACACGCTTGCAATTGTCAACTACTAGTTAGATACACATCTTCATGTGACTATTGCAAGCATTTTAGACACGCTTATATCCATGTACAACACAAAATAAAACTCCACCCTTCTAAAACCGTGGAAAAATAACCTTGAACAATCTCACCATTTGTAGTAGTGCACCCACAAGTACTAGAATTAACACGACTTGCAAGACCTCGTTTTATAAGCTAAACACATCCTAATTTCATAGAGTTATAAACAATATCAGGCAATTATCAAAGTATTGCTTAGTCGGTATGAGTATGAGCATTGCGTTCCACATATTTCCGCATGTAGACCTTTCACCTTTTATCAAAATTTTCGCGAATAAAAGTATAAAAATATCATTTCTCACTAATTTCACCAAAATAAACTTCTCTAGCCTAGATAACTTCAAGGTGACCTAAAACACTTTGAAACGATGCATGGTTATGTTATAGTACGATACGTAAACTATTTGAAAGAAAAAAGATGACCAATTCATTGGATAAACTAAACTGGCCCTTAAATGGATGGTGGGTTAACATTAGCGGGCCTTTAGAAATAAAGATTTTTGCCTTAGAATCCTTAGTTTATGATTTTAAAGCAATTGTTTGGTTTTTAGTTTTTTACTTCCATTAGGGGACTTTTGGTTGATAGGTTTGACAAAGGAGGAGTTGTTTAGTTGATAGTTTAGTAGTTTATCCCTTGACAAGCAAAGATATTGGAAACCAAAGGGTGTTTGGTAGTATAGCTTATGTAAATAGCTTATATAAGCTTTTTTGTGTTTAAAATGCACTTATAAGCATCTTTGAGTGTTTTGGCACAGTCAAACAACATAGGGGCATCAGTTTATCTAATACGTTGCAGTAAGTTGTTTTGCACCAAATTAGTTTTAAAACGCAAATAAATCATCCAAAGTATTATTTTCGACACCGCATTGAGACACACGAGTACACGACACACCTTAGGATATATAAATAAGCATATGCTTTTTAAATTAAACAAAAGTTGATTACCTTTATATAATTTTCCTTTAGTTATAAATAAAACATCTTTAAATTGCTTGTAGGGAGGGAAAACAATTTGTACTTATTTTACCAAACCATCACTGGTACCCATCACACTTTTCACTCATTACAAAAAAAAGCAAACACCAAAACCACATTTCTTGAAAAACCAACAAAATTCCACAACATAAAAACTAAAAACATAAGCACAAATCAAGTAATGAGGGTATGGAGGAAGCAGAAAAAGAGCTAGAAAGAAGAAGCAAGTTCTTGAGCAACTTGATACAAAAAAAGAAAGAAAATGATCAACAAAACCTTCATCAACAACTTAATATTAAAGTCAAAGCTTCTGACATGCCAATTGTTCTGCAAAACAAAGCTTTTCAATGTGCAAAAGATCATGTTGATTCTATGTCTTCTGGTAATGGTATCAAGATTGATAGCAAAAAACTTGCACTTGCCCTCAAGAAGGTACATTTTATTTTCTTATTATAAATGTTTGTCTAGTTTTTTATATAAAGTTTTTGTTTGAATCTTTTTAGTTTTGTGATTAATTGAAGTATTTTTTTGTTCTTGATTGTTAGTTGATTAGAGCAAAGATTCTTGAATTTGTGCCTTTGTTATCTTAGCAATCCACTAACTTGAGTTTTTATATATATACTTTAGCTCAAAATAATTAGGACTTGCATATATAAGCACTCATTTTCATTATTACTATAGTATCAAATAATCAGTTTATATGTACTTGAACAAACTATATATGAGAATCTGATTTTAAGGGCTATTTTGCATTTAGTTCCTTAAGACAATGAACATATACACAACATTTTCAACAAGCAATTGAAACATTTACTAGGTGGCCAATCTAAATACAAATAATGAAAAAGATAAACAAAACAAACTATTGTCTATATCTATCATTACTTTAATTCAAAAAAGAAATGCCAATATGCAACTATACAAGGTAATTTTACCATCTTTTCACAAAGGGGACAAACTGAAAAATTGCAAAGCAGGTGGTCAAAATTGTTTTCTTATTATGGTGTCAGAATCATTTGTTTATGCCTTATTTTGTAATCTTTTATGATTCTAGACAGACTTATTTTGTGATTCTAGCCTTTTGTTCAATTAGGTATGAATTGATTATGGAGAATGTTGATTGACTTTATTTCTTTAATATCTTCATTTACTATAATTAATCATCACATGTTAATGCTATACTTTATGAAGTATGTAAGTAATATAGAATCAGGTATCTATAGTTCACAATGACAAGTATCTCAAATAGGCCACTTTTGGTAACCATAGTTTCGACGTTTTAGCTGACTAATCCATGTGATTTGAGATCAAATAGGTCACTTATACCAAAGAGGCCAATATTTTCCACTATAGGAAATTTTGACAACTTTCATGTTACACAGTTACAATGTATGCCTTTGGTTGTTAGTAAAACTACTCTTTTCACGAGAACTTCCAAAACAAGTGTCTACATTGTTATTTAGTGATATCCTAAAATATGTGTTCATTTTATTAACCGATGAAAAAAGACTTTGGTGAGTAGAAATGATATTTAGTCGGTTGAAAGTGTAGTTAGTAGATCATACTTATGTACAACATTAATCTATGATATAAAATGTAAATATGTTTTTTGTAAGGGAATTGATACTCACACCACATTTTTTGATGCATTCACCACCACTTATGCATTACAGTATTGTACAGTACAATACTGTAATGTATAAATGGTGGTGAATGCATCAAAAAATGTGGTGTGAGTATCACCTCCCTTTTTGTAACCACAAATACTCATACATTCAACATGTTGGTGGGATGATAGGGGCATCTTTGTAAGCATGTTGCCACTTCTGTTAGAAAAGTACTAGGTTGCTTGCATTATGTTTCATTACATTTTACCTTTTTACTTTATATTTTACTGTTTTTATGTTAATCTGTTCTGTTAATAACAAACTGTTCAAGAAACTGAATATGAAGATTCTTGTTTTAGTTTGGTTATGGACAAGGTACAGTTGGATAGGGTGCAGCTTTAAAGGACATGTTCCCATCAAGTTCTTGGGCAAATACAATACAAACACTTTTTACACTTCCTATTTTAACCATCTAACTTTTTTTTAGTGAAAAGCATATACTGTATGTTTAAATTCATATGAAAACCCTGCTTACCTATAGATGTGTTTACTCTTGTTTCTTAGGAATTTGATGCATCGTATGGTCCGGCGTGGCATTGCATCGTGGGAACAAGCTTTGGGTCGTACGTCACACATTCGTTAGGAGGTTTCTTGTATTTTTCTATCAACAAAGTTTACGTTCTTCTGTTCAAGACTACTGTCGAGCCCATGGATCGTTAACAATGACTAATAGGTTCATATTTTGTACTCTATCCATCAAGTTGAGGCATTCATATGTATTCATGTTTCTATAGGAAACTAATATGCAAGGGAAATGTAATGGAAGTTGTACTTTGATGAATTTTGAAGCTTAGTTGTGTATTTGTGTGGTAACTAACTTTTATTTTCTTGTTTGTGCCAACACTATTTTTTTATAGGGTTATGAGTCAAGTTATGCTATTATGAGTCATTAGATTTGATTCAGTGGCTCAAATTGAAAAAACTTTTTTTGATTCGAGCCATTGGATCAAATCCAATGGCTCATAATGACTTAACTTGATTCAAGTTGTGTTTACAACTTAAGAGAATCTTTCTCCTTTTTTATAAGCTAATAGCATATTGAAGGTTAGAAAGAACATTGTATAAAACTTGAAGGTCTACAAAGTCAAATGTTGAACTTGTATCAAGCCTTGACCACATGTTACACTTATCTTGGAAAACAATTTATTTTGAACCATATAAACAAGTATATTTGTCATTTGTAATTTGTATAAACCATTTTTTGAAACCATGGATATGAATATTTCACATGAAACAAACATCAAAGAACATCAAACAAATCAAGATTCATCAAACTTAGGCCAACCTCAAGAATCTTTGTACCTTGTATTATCATATCTTCCACTTTTTGAGCTTCTTACCATGGCTCAAGTTTGCACATCCTTTAAAGACACTTTGAACAATGATATATTGCCATGGTTAAACATAGTAGTAAACGAGAAGGCTAGAAAATCGCGCCTTTCGGATGAAATTTTGATGAATATTACGTCGAGGGCGATGGGTAGGCTTAAGACTTTGGTACTTGTTAATTGTGTGAAGATCACTGATGATGGCCTTCATAATGTCATAGCTAATAATCGCGGTATTAACAAGGTATAGTTACATCGTAATCTTTAAATTTGATCAAGTTTACCATATTTTGTTGTTTTCTGTGTGTTCTCAAAGTGATTCGACTTTTTTTTTTATAACTATTGTTGTCTATCTTTAGCTACATGTACCTCAATGCTCAAGCCTAACCGCCGAAGGGATTATCCGAGCAGTGACAACACTAAATCAACACACCGTCGTCTTGAAAACACTAAAGATAAACGGCACCTTCAACATCACCAAAGAACACCTTCAAACACTCCACTCGTTGCTAAAATCAGACGATCGTTCTTCCATAGACGTTGAAATATGCCCAAAATGTGATGAAGTGAGAATGGTATATGATTGTCCTTTGGAAACATGTGAGAGAAAGAGAACAACGGGTAGTTGTCGAGGGTGTAAGTTCTGTGTTGTGAGGTGTGAAGAGTGCAGAAAATGCGTCTGGTTTGATGATGAAGAGAGTGAAGCGGCTTGTGAAGATACGTTGTGTGAAGAATGTTGGATTCAGCTACCAAAATGTAGTTATTGTAACAAGCCTTATTGTAACAGACATGCTTACAGGCAATGTGTTCTTCCAGGGTCCTCGGGTTTCGTATGTGAGGCTTGCTGCTCGAAAATCGATGACATTTGATACATGAAGCAGATTAAGAGTATGTAAATACGTAATTCCACAGTTTCGTTACATATGTAAGAATATAAAGACTTTTTGCATACTGTAACTATATAGTTTCGTTTACTCGTGAGTAATCAAGTTTGTTATCACCTAGTAGTACACTCATTTAAGGGTGAGCAAACGGACCGGCCGGACCGGACCGACCGAAGGACCGACCGGACCGACACGGACCGAGACCGGACCGACCACATTCGGTCCGGTCCGCGGTCTCGGCTTTTTGGCAAAGTGGTCCTCGGTCCGGTCCGGTCCGGACCAAAACCGACGAATTTGGCCTAGTTGGACCGGACCGACCGAAGACCGGACCGGACCGACAAGGACCGAGACCGGACCGACCATATTCGGTCCGGTCTCGGTCTTGGCTTTTCGCCGAACTCGGTTTTCGGTCCGGTCCGGTCTTTGCCGGTCCGGTCCGGTTTTCCGACCGTGCACACCCCTACACTCATTTAACCAATATGAATGATAGATTAGGAAGAACGAATCTCAATTCGCTTGTTTCTACAATACAACAAACGAGTTCACCTAGACAACAAACCTAAATCCCACAATTCTTCGAGTTTCAAACAACCTTAGTTGCCACTACTTTACCCCTCCTCCCCACTTTTTCAGAAGGAACAAAATCGGGTTTACAAGAACCGAGTATTATATCCCAATTTACAAGAATCCTAAGCTCAAGACTAACACCGCGATAAGTCTTAGAAAAGAAACCGAATAGTTTGAATCAAAAGGTGACGAGATACCAGATGTAGTTGAGTTTGAAGATGGAGCCAAAGAAGTACCGTTTATAAAGGTCCCGTTACTCCCATTACTACACAAAAAATTAGCATTACGTTAATTTCACAATTACTGAATAAAGCATAAATTTGTCAAATTAGTACGTATCAGAAGTTATTTTACCTTCCTGGAAAGATACAACTTCCGTGACCTGTAATGGAAAAATAAAAAATAAGTTTTGCGACTACGAAATATACAACATTACAAGCACAAGGTAAAAGTTTGCATCCATGACCCAAAAGGCCGAAAACTTACTTGGATCAGTAGTAGTGACACTAGCCACACCGTTAAAGTCACAAGTCCCTTCAGCCATACCCATCTTATGATAATACGCATCCATAGCATATGTCGCGTGTGCTTTAACAGTATCGGGCTGATAACACGGTGCACCCTGCACCACAGCCGAACAGTCAACTTTCCCGGGCCCACACGCCCAATCCAAAGCAGCTTGCAACATCTTCCGGTCCACACCTTCCTTAGCCACACAATAAGTCTGGTTCGTGGTGTCATTAGCCAACATAGTACCCGAACCCGTTAAATGCAGGATGTAAATGGGTCTCCCGTTACCATCAAAAAGCCCCCAGTTCTTCTCGGAAACAGCTCCTGACTTCGAATCTTCGTTATAAAGCTCGTAAATGAACGTACTGACAGCCATCCCCGGGTGTTTAGGTGTACCCGTGTTGTTGAGAACATGTTTAATTAAATTACTGTTGTAAGTGTTGGCATTATCGAGAGTAGCATCAGGCTCGTTAGCATCGCCTTTTGAAGGCCACCCCGATTCTGTGACCACAATCGGGATGTTTGTGAAATTCAAATACGTCATTGCAAAATAACCAGCGTCGATTATGGCGTCAAAAACGTTAGTATAGTGCAGAAGTGTGTTAGAGTCAACGGCTTCTTTGTTCGGTGGGAGTGGTCGGAATAACGCGTAATCCAACGGGATTGCATCGTGTGATTGCACGTAATCATAATAAGGGTACACGTTGAGCATGAGGTATGATCCAGTGGACTGAAGAAATTTAAGTAACGGGATCATAACTGGGTCCCATGTTCGGTTAAAAAAGGCTTGGGATGGAGGAAACGAGTCTAGGATGATGGACGAAGAGTGGGCAGTCGAGACTTTGATACGGGAATCAAGTCTGGCAGCAATCAGAGCAGAGTGTATGTATTGTAGGGCGGAGACTAATACTGGAGCGGCATTAGGGATTGAAGTGAGGACTTCAGACCCCACCGATATGGCGGTAATGTTGGTGGCAGGGACATGTGCAAGGATATTGCGAGCCACCCAATTTGCAGCAGTTGCATTGGACTGGCCAATAGCAAGAAGCTGCTGGTTTGGGACGGAAACAGTTACACGGATTCCACTTCCTGCAAGGGCGGTCAGCATGGCTTGGTCAGCATCATAGAGTCTAACGTGGCGGATTTGTTGTGATTTTAAAAGGGCTACTACTTGAGTCGGGTTCGGCATGTTGGATAGTTGAGTGCCTATGTTCACACCAACAAAAGCATCTGAAAACCGAAAAACCGAAGAAAAAAAAAACGTTAAGAGGGGTATTTTAGACATTTCATCAATAGTCAAACATTTGATCAAATATAACATTTTGGACAAATGAAAATTTTATAAAAATAATGCATTGGATCTTATGTTTATGTAAGCAAAGGAAATGACAATAATGCCCTACAAAGTTGATCTTTATGGACCCAAATGGAATCTTTCACTGTCACCTTATTCCCTCTTCAATGTCGAAAAGATCAAAATGGCAATAATTTATTTGAAAGAGAAAATATATACTCCGTATCAGATTATCAGTGGTGGTAATGCTGGAAGGTCGGTTACCGTAAAGCTACAAAACCTTAACAGAAAGCATATAAACACTTAAATTTACATAATACTAGACAAGTAAAAAAAAAACTAAACTTTCGTCGTATGAAATGAGAACATAATAAATTAATAATAAACAGAATGCGTTTGGGTTCATGAGTCATTGCCTAATCTTTGACACCATAAAGTCAATATACCTCTACTAGCAAAACCATATTTACATTATAAAATATGCATAAAACTACTCAAAGGATGACAAATAAACTAATTTTAAAGTGAAGCATGTCGATTTGTGCTGTTCAAGGAAGGTTAAGGTAAAATAAAAAATTCAAATATACACGTGGAATTGCATAGATTTCTTTTTCCTAGAACAGTAAAAACTAAAACTTTACTCATTTGAAATGTGAAAATACGTGTGAACAATACTAACAACCAAGCTTTATGTTAAAGATATGGAATAAAGAGGCTAAAGGGTATCTGAAAAAGATTGTTTTTTAAGCATAAAACTACTGAAAAGATGCAAACATTAAAGTGAAAAATATTGATTTCAGATAGTACTCGAATAGATTGATTGTCCTATATAGTAAGAACCAAAATTTTACTCAACTGAAATAAGAAAATAAGTATGCACTATAATAAGATACAAAACTTTATGTTAAAAATACAAAGTATGCAAAAGGGAATCTGAAAAAGACTGTTTTTTAAGCATAAAACTACTGAAAAGATGCAAACTTGTTGATCTCAAAGTGTAACTGAATTTTGCTATACTATATATGTTAATGCAAATAAACGGATGAGGTTTTCCCGTTCACGTTACTCAGGGAGGGTGAGTCACGGCCTAACCGAGGTATCCCATGACCTTTTCGAACCCTTTCCCTAGCCACCCACAAATGTGTACCTAACAAAGAGGGTTCATTGCTTATAAAGACAATGCCTTAAGTGGGTATCTAAAAAATTGTCTTTTAGCAAAATATTTAATGTGAAACATGTAAATCTCAGAGGAAATGAGCTGTATTGTACTTGAATTGTTGAGGCGTGCTATACTAGGATCAAAATATAAAAGGGGCGGTTTATACGGACCCCTATAAGTGGATTTTCCAATCATTGCACGCATCGGAGGGTTGTACAGTGTGCATCACGGTGTTGTACTATGTGCTTCGCCGTTTGTACGGTTAACCCATAAGGGGGTTCCTATAACATATCCCAATATAAAATTCATATATTTCTAGAACAGTAAAACCTACATTTCAAATAAGAAAATACTCAAATAATTTTGAACACTGCCTTCTTTAGGTTCTTGAGTTTTTTTACCTATTAACACTAACTAAAATTCTCTAATAACAAACAAATCATAGATTAAGAATCTAGAATATGCAAAAGGGTATCTAAAAACATGTCTTTTTCAGCATAATTGAGGTTTATTGCATATAAACATTTAACACAATGCCATGTCTGGGTTCATCATTTTTTTTGCCCCATCTTTGACCCCACAAACACTTGATAAAACATATCTAACAATAACAAAAGTTTATGTTAAAAATATAACTATGCAAAAGGGTATCTAAAAAAATATTTTTTGAGAATAAAACTGCTCAAAAAATTAGTGAACAAGTTTATTTCAGTGAAAATGAGCTGTACTGTACTTAAACAGCTGAATAGTACTATTCTATAAAGCTCAAGTTATAATTTTAATTCAAAAATTTTTTCTAGAAAAGTAAAACACAAAACTTTACTCATTTCAAATAAAAATTGGAAAAAAAAAAAAAAAAAAAAAGGACAAGTATGAACAATGAGGGTTTCCTTACAAACACATTAAACACTATCTTTGACCTATAAACCCTAACTAAACTATCTACACTAGCAACTAAAAAATAAGCCAAAGGGTATCTAAAAATAATGTTTTCTAACCATAAAACTACTTAAAAGCCATTAAAAATGTAATTTTCTACAGTACAAAATGCAGAAAACAAGTGAAAAAGTAGTAGAAAAAAATGAAAATATTCAAAAAGAGAGAAAGGGGTTGGTTGACCTTGGTCAGCAATGGCAACTAGAGGTAGAAGATGAAGGAAGATGAGCACCATTAATGTTTGAGTAGCCATTGAAGATGAGAGCTTGAATGAGGTATCAAGAAGAACATAAAAAGTGAAGTGTAGAGAGAGAGAAATAAGAGGGACAGATAAAAGGGTTCTTTTGAGGAAGCAAGAGTCAAGAGAGAGCCTGGGAATGGTGGGGTGGGGTGGACCTTTGTTTTTTAGATTTTTTTTTTTTTTTTTTTTCTTTGAAAAATATCAATTGTTTTTAGATTTGTATTTTTGTTTTCCGTCGGTTTTTATCTGTTTTTTGCTCTGTTGTAAAAATCGGCTCAGGCGGCCGATTAATCCGTGCATAATCACTGATCGTTCAGCAAGTGTCTTGATTTATCATAATCGGCCTATTTAATCGGTTTGGTCAAAGATCGCTTAAAAAGCGGTCAACAAGCCGATTAATCGGACAAAATCGAACAAAATTGGTTTAATCAGAAAAAATCGCTTAAAAATCGGTCAACAAAATCACTTAAAAATCAGAAAAAACCGCTTAAAAATCGGTCAACAAACCGATTAATCAAACAAAATCGGTCAAAGCTCGCTTAAAAATGGTCAACAACTGGAGTAATATCTATGTTTGACTTTGAACTTTGAATAATTATGTATTATATTTATATTTGAACACTTGAAATATTTGAACTTTGATGCACTATGCTTATCTCATACATATAATATAATAACATATCTAAAATTACAATTTTGTGCATACAAATTCTAATACGATTAATCCCGATTATTCTCCGCCTAACCGATTAATCGTCAGGTCCTACCCGACCACCTCACTAGCGCCTAGCGATTTTTACAACCATGGTTTTTCGATTTATGTTCCATAAGTTCATTTTACAAAAAGAAATAAATAAGTCAGAAAAATTGCCCGTTGAAAGATAGGGTGTATTTGGCATGGAGTATTTAAAAGTGGTGAACGTTGAACGTTTTTAATGCTTGATTAGCAAAATGTAAGAGCAAGAACAACAATAACACCTTAACGGCGTTTTGCATCATATTAACGGCGTTATGCCGTTATCACCTTTGGAGGCACGGCGTTATTGCAGCGTTAGTCCCTGCCCGTTATCTCCATAACGCCCGTTATTTGGTTTTTTTTTTTTCTTTTCTTTTTTCATTTATGCCCCTAAATGAGGGTTTGTTTTTGTAAATTGTTGGGAATGTTATTGGGATGTTATTGTTGTGGGTGTTTTTTGGGGATGTTAAGGTGAAATGTTAAAGCTGACGTGACGCTGACGTGGACGGCGTTATTTTGTAACTTGGGTTATTGTTGGAATGCTCTAAGTAATTTTATCTATTTTTTCAAAATCTACATTTCCCAACGTTCCATGAAATATTATTTAAAAGCACGTTATTGTTAAAGCTGACGTGATCACTTTTGTATCCGTTATTACTTAATATCGTTCCTTTTCACTTTTTAGGTATCTTGAAGGCAAATTGCTGGAATGACACTTATTCGGGCGAAAAGGCATGAATATACGAAGAAAATGGCCAAAGTCAAGAATCGAGACACTCAGGCTGCTGGAACTGAAGGGGACGGCGTCAGGTTATACCTGTGACGCCGTCGGAAGATGTTTTGTGACGATACAGTAGCCAAATTGCTTATTTTCAAGTGATGGCATCATGTTTTAAAAGAGTAGGGTGTCGCAGCTCAGACGGCCTAGATTTGATCCAGACGGCGTCAGAGACTCAAGGCGACGGCGTCACGGACATAAGGTGACGCCGTCATAATGATAACGTGGCTAAGACGAAACCCTAATAACGGCGACCCGACGGCGTCACAAATTAAAGGGTGACGCCGTCGCATGTGTAATCTTATATATAGAATCCGAATTTTTTAGTTTTCAGTGTGTAGTCTTTTGGAGTAAAAACCTAAACCGAACCAAGGCTGTCTTGTACAGTATTTTAGGGTTCCATACCCTATCTTACATCAAGATAAGTGTTTTACTTCATTAATTTAATTATGTCTTCCTTTGATTGTGTGTATGCTTGCATGTTCCCCATGTCCGGCTAATTTACTTGTGTGTTTGCTTAGGTAATATGAAACTTAGTTATTGAATATTGATTGGTTGTCTCTTATCTTAATTGTGATTGACCTAGTATTGCGATAGGTCCTTCGTTGTGTTTGTAATGCTTGATTGATCTTTGATGAACCTTAGCTTATAATCGCCTAGAGTAATTGTAGACAAGTCATTCAAAAAATACCTTAGAGTTAAAGTTTATGAATCCTAGAGATTTTGTAGTCATTAACCTTTGGTAGCTTCAAAGAGTTAGGGATAAACGCATACCCTACGACCTTAGAGACACAACGCAATTAAGAATAAGGACGTGACAATTCAACCACCAATAGGAGATAACTAGGGAGTAATAAAGCCTAAGCAAATACATTTTTAACTATCATACGAGCACACAACAATAGACATAGACTACATACACCTTAGTTTAGATAATTAGATAAGTAGAAGTAATCGGTAGAAATACCAAATCCAAACCCCGAGATTCGTACCTTTCCATTTCCTAAAAACATAAAAAGATAAAAAATAATCTTCCTCAACCCCAACCTTAGCGTAGTAACTTCTCACTAGCATTCCTATTCCCCTAGAGAACAATATCAATTCCCGTGGCTTACCCTAATACTACACTACAACGATTAGGTTCACTGCCTAAGGTGTTGAAAAACTTGCTCTACGAAAAGGAAGTTCCTTTGACCCCGAACGACGCGTGTAGCGTTATCAAGTTTTTGGCACCGCTGCCGAGGAATAGAATAGCTAGTTAGGAGTCCACCTCGTTTAGGTTTCCTTGCTTGATTCCTATCAAGTAAATTTTTTTCTCATTTTTAGCTTCCTCTTAGTCTATCCCCCTTCTTCGTGACCTTTTTTCGTAACCCCATCACTTTTCATCATGGAAGGTGATAACCAACCACCATTCATCAACCTACCACCAAATGACCCGCCAAGAGGCTGTACTCTTGGTGAATACTCGAGACCAAGCCACCTAGGCTATAGGAACACCATTGAGCTTCCCGACCAAGCCCAAACTATGACCCTGAGATCCGACACCATCCGGTTGGTGCAAAACGGATGTGCATTCCATGGACTTCGTTTCGAAGATCCTAATCATCATCTTAAGGATTTCTTTAAAATTGTCGATTCCATCGACCTCGATGCTACTACTCGGGAGACCACGCATCTGCGTCTCTTCCAATTCTCTCTACGGGACCAAGCTAGTAATTGGCTTGAGCGACTTCCCGCCGGCTCCATCTCAAGTTGGGATGATCTCACCTCTCGCTTCTTTGCTCAATTTTTCCCACCGGGGAGAACCACTAAGCTTAGGAATGATATCTTGATGTTCCAACAACGTCAAGGTGAATCTCTCTACGAAGCATGGACTCGATTCAAGGACTTACTCCATAAAGTCCCTCATCACGGCATTGATCTTTGGCTTCAAGTCCAACTCTTCTATGATCATGTCAACTTCCCCACCAAGCGATCCATTGACCAAGCGGCCGGTGGAAAACTTAGTGACCTCACCGCGGAAGAATCGTGGGGTATAATAGAGGACCTTGCTCTCTATGACAACGAAAGTTGGAATGACCCCCGTGAGTTGCCCAAAACCGTTAAGGCAATCTCGTTGCCTCCCATTGACTCACAATCTCCCGACCGTAGGATGCTCGAGCTTGAAGATCAAGTTAAATTACTAATGAGCTCCTACGAGAATCCTAAGTCTTCTCATCAAGTGAATAAAATCACTCTACCTTGTGAGTTATGTAGTGGTCCCCATGACACTCGTGATTGCACAACACTCCCCGAACAAGCTTTTGCGGACTACGCCTCCACGCGTACCGATGGAGCGGGAGAGAAGTGGTACACTTTCAAGCCCGAACAAAACAACTTAGGAAACTCTTACAACCCCTCATGGAGAAATCACCCTAACCTTAAGTGGAACCAAAATTCAAGCACACCCCAAAGCTCATCTAGTCCACCTAATAGGTTCAACCCTCCAAACACCGGGAACCCCACTAGTCTCGAGGTAATTGCATCTAGATTCATGTCATCTCAAGAAACTCGATTAACTAAGCTTGAAGCTGATTTTAAGCAACGACAAGGCGAGGTGACAAACAAGCTTGATGCCCTCTTAAAAGCCTTTAATGACCGGGAAATTGGAGCACTCCCAAGTGATACTATAAAGAACCCAAAAGTGAGTTCGATTTCATCAACTTCATGTTCTTGTTCACCATGGGAGAGTGCACACCCATGCCCCTCACACCCAACGGTTCACTCGGTAAATGCTATCAACAAGAGTTTCAAGCAATCCAAAATGAGGTACCAAGGTCCCGCGCCATTGGTAGAACCTACTCTTGAGAAACCCATCAACCAAGAACCCAAACCTAATCTAGAGGAGGAGTATAAGGAACTCCATCAATAAAAACCGGTTCTTGAAGTCTTAGCTCATGCACCTTATTATAATGCTTTAAAAGAAAAATATGAGTTAGAACTTAAACTTGAAAAACATGGGTCCGCTTTTGTTCGAAATAATCTACCTAAGAAGTTAGACGATCCCGGTCTATTTACTCTTCCGTGTAGGCTTGGAACTTCCAAACCTCTCGATGCTCTAGCCGACTTAGGATCATGCATCAATCTTGTTTCGTTGTCCCTCCATAGAAGCCTTAACTTAGGTAAGATAGAACCAACGGAAACCATCTTAGGTCTAGCGGAAGGTAGTATTGCATATCCGGTAGGGATAATAAAAGACATGGTAGTACACGTAGGAGAATTGACTCTTTTGGCGGATTTCCATGTGCTAGACATGAATAAGGACCCGACATGCCCATTGCTAGTAGGAAGAGGATTCTTAGCTACCGCTAGTGCCATCATTGATTGTAAGATGTCCAAAATAGTGGTAGGAGAGGGGAGTGCTAGGTCAATTTACGATGTCAAAAAGCATACTTACTACAAAGAAGAGGAAATCCCACATGAGATTAGGTTGGATAGAGCACCATCTAGATACGGACCTTGGATTGATAAGAACTTCATAGGTCCCCAACGACCTTTTTACCTAGATGAAGCCTTTGCTAGTAAAGCAACTTTCCATGAAAAAGAAATGGCTAGGGACATGGAAATGAACCCGTTCGAGGACGCCTTAGTATTTAGGAAGATGACCGAGTTCCTAGGAAGCTTGCCCGTCAACCTTGTCATGAATAAGTGGACAGTTGAGAGCGATAAGCCTAAACATAAGTGGGATTGGGATAAACCGCCTAGTGATGGTAATGGAGAGTGACACATTAGGATAACGATCTATGATCCCGATAGAGAGAAATTTGAAAAGGCATATCGAACCAAACGTACTACTAGGAACTTAAATGATAAGTTTGATCCTTATGACATTCATGAGGATAGGCTTACTTATATCGGTACGTAGGGGCACGACTTCGAGTCTAGCTACAAGACTCATAAATAAAGAAAAGCGCTTCGTGGGAGGCAACCCATGCTTAATTGTTTGCTTGTTTGTGTGTCGTGTATCTTTTATTGATTGTGTATTCTCATGTTTAAATTTGTAAAAATACTTTATTTTATCTTTAACCTCGTCTTAATTACATATAAAGGTATTTTACACAAGGGATAAGTGTAGGGAGGATTACACACGTTTTCAAAAGAAACGTAAACATGAGAATTACAATTAATTAAAAGATATACATGTGTATTTGTTCGAGTCAAATGCTTGTATCGAGTCATAATGGATGTTTTGCAGGAAATTTTTCCAGATTCTAAAGATGTAAATTTTCCAGAAAATCGCATACCAGTTTTTGTCAGGATAACCTGACGGCGTCAGGATCGCAACCTGACGGCGTTAGGAAGGAGCAGAAACAATTGATTATTTGCTTTGTCCAATTGTATTTGTGTAATAAACCATGAGAAAATGTCGGTTAGGGTAATTTTGGCACCAAATTTAAAATTTTTCATGACATATAGGAGTGGGCAATTAGTCTTAATAAATCGCCTCATGGATAGGAAATTATATGACTAGCACAAAAACCCTTTACCACTTAAATTCCACCCAAAATGTGAGGATCGCCCTTAGATTAGTAGGAATTAAAGCATTCATCTTTAATGCTTAGAGTGTGAACCGGTAGTATAATAGATTCTAGAACTTGTTTTGTGATGCATCCCGAGATCGCTAGTAAGACTACACTTGTGTAGTTAGGAATAACTAAATGATAAGAGGCATTGAGATAACCCTTGTTTGATACCTGTAATATAATTACTTCTTCCACATCGGTTGAGTAATTACCCCACACCCTTGCGTTGTATTCATCTTTAGTACACGATACCCCTAGTTAACCCCTCAGAGCCTATCCTTTTCGCGGTTCTCGTGATGTTTCGGTTTTCCGGAATATCAATGAAGAGCATTGTTTACAATCCACCCCCAAATGTACACCCAAATTGCCTTAGCCTACCTTGTATGCACTCACTTTTAGTGCATTATTGTTATCACACTTAACCCTTAGTTCAATTATCTAATTGCTTGCATAAGTTGCTAAGTCGAGTCATATCCTTTGTACACAGTTTTGGGACGATTGGGACTCATAGGAAAATTTAAATTTTATGAGATGACGGGAAGGGAACGTTAAATTCAAATTCCCTTTATTTGCGTAATAATGTACTCCAAGTGTTTTAATCTTTTCAATTCGGGTCAAATTAGTGTTAGAGTAATAAAAACTCAAGTGTAGGGATGTGCCTATAAATCCTTTTCATTTTGATGTTATCGTAGAGGATGGTAGAGTGAAAGTGTATAAAAATAAAAAATAAAAAATGGTACCATCCTACATCTATCTTTTAATTTATGTTTGTTTGTTTCAGTTATCTAGAGTTTAGAGTGTCTAGTCTTGGCTTAGCAACATCATTCTTCGCATGCTTGTAACATAAAGATTTTTGACTTGCCACCACTAAATCGCCTGTCCCACCAAACCCTTTGTTTCCCTACCATAAGCCTATCATTATAACCCTTTAAAAGACCTCTTGAATAATCCTTCTCAGGTGCTTACGCCAAAGCGATAGAGGTTTGATCTAGTCTCAAGCCTATGGTAATCTATGTACTAGGACCGGTTAATGAGTGTTTATCTTCCATTCCAACTTGTTATATTTCATATACACCCGAGAGATGTGAGTATCCAAACACCCCATGTGAGGTGCTAGTATGTAATTTCCGTGCTTGTTATGACTTTTGAGGGGCTTATATATGTTGTGGATCGTTCTAAACTGATGCTTCATGACCTCTAACTTATAAATCAATTGGCTAAAAGTACATTTGCTTGAGGACAAGCAAATACCAAGTGTATGGATATTTGATAAGGTTTTAAAATGTACCTTTTTGAGGGGTCGTTTAAGCCTTTATTTGATCACTTTTGTATACGTTATTACTTAATATCGTTCCTTTTCACTTTTTAGGTATCTTGAAGGCAAATTGCTGGAATGACACTTATTCGGACGAAAAGGCATGAATATACGAAGAAAATGGCCAAAGTCAAGAATCGAGACACTCATGCTGCTGGAACTGAAGGGGACGGCGTCAGGTTATACCTGTGACGCCGTCGAAAGATGTTTTGTGACGATACAGTAGCCAAATTGCTTATTTTCAAGTGACGGCATCAGGTTTTAAAAGAGTAGGGCGTCGCAGCTCAGACGGCCTAGATTTGATCCAGACGGCGTCAGAGACTCAAGGCGACGGCGTCACGGACATAAGGCGACGCCGTCATAATGATAACGTGACCAAGACGAAACCCTAATAATGGCGACCCGACGGCGTCACAATCTTATATATATAATCCGAATTTTTTAGTTTTCAGTGTATAGTCTTTTGGAGTAAAAATCTAAACCGAACCAAGGCTGTCTTGTACAGTATTTTAGGGTTCCATACCCTATCTTACATCAAGATAAGTGTTTTACTTCATTAATTTAATTATGTCTTCCTTTGATTGTGTGTATGCTTGCATGTTCCCCATGTCCGGCTAATTTACTTGTGTGTTTGCTTAGGTAATATGAAACTTAGTTATTGAATATTGATTGGTTGTCTCTTATCTTAATTGTGATTGACCTAGTATTGCGATAGGTCATTCGTTGTATTTCTAATGCTTGATTGATCTTTGATGAACCTTAGCTTATAATCGCCTAGAGTAATTGTAGACAAGTCATTCAAAGAATACCTTAGAGTTAAAGTTTATGAATCCTAGAGATTTTGTAGTCATTAACCTTTGGTAGCTTCAAAGAGTTAGGGATAAACGCATACCCTACGACCTTAGAGACACAACGCAATTAAGAATAAGGACGTGACAATTCAACCACCAATAGGAGATAACTAGGGAGTAATAAAGCCTAAGCAAATACATTTTTAACTATCATACGAGCACACAACAATAGACATAGACTACATACACCTTAGTTTAGATAATTAGATAAGTAGAAGTAATTGGTAGAAATACCAAATCCAAACCCCGAGATTCGTACCTTTCCATTTCCTAAAAACATAAAAAGATAAAAAATAATCTTCCTCAACCCCAACCTTAGCGTAGTAACTTCTCACTAGCATTCCTATTCCCCTAGAGAACGATATCAATTCCCGTGGCTTACCCTAATACTACACTACAACGATTAGGTTCACTGCTTAGGGTGTTGAAAAACTTGCTCGACGAAAAGGAAGTTCCCTTGACCCCGAACGACGCGTGTAGCGTTATCAGTGATTTTCGTAGCACTATGTTTCCAGCTCCACATCGACACATAAATCGATCCATACGAATTTGTTTGGGGATAGGATTATTTGAGATTCAATATAAATGTGCTCGACTGCTCAACTGGTAGTTAGGGAGATAGGTATATATAATGTGTTCGACTGCTCAACTGCTCAACTGGTAGTTGGAGAGATGGATATATTTAATTTAATATTTAATGTGGTGAGGTTGATGAAAAATTTAATGTGGTTAGTTGGTTATAATAAATGTGGCATTAAATATCCATCTCCCCCACTACCAGTTGAGCAGTCAACTCAAGCCATATTTCGACACGTGTCCCATGCTCGACTGCTCGACTGGTAGTTGGGGAGATGGATATATTTAATTTAACATTTAATGTTGTGAGGTAGATGAAATTTTTAATGGTGTATTAACTACCATCTAATGTTTATATATGAGTTAGTTGGTTATATTAAATGTGACATTAAATATTTATTGTGGTGAGGTAGATAAAATTTTTAATGTGGTTAGTTGCTTATATTAAATGTGGCATTAAATATCCATCTCTCCAACTACCAGTCGAGCAGTTGAGCAGTTGTTGAGATGTTGCATTAAATATCCCTATCTCCCCAACTACCAGTCGAGCAGTCAACCCAAGCCATATTTCGACACGTGTCCCATGCTCGACTGCTCGACTGGTAGTTGGGGAGATGGATAGATTTAATGTTAGCCTTAATAGTTTTATTAGAAGTGATGGTCATTCACGTTTAGGAACTTTGTAACGTGTGTTAGATATCGTGCTAGAATAGTCAACGGGCTCGTGGATTGGACTAAGCTAAATGGGTACTCCGTATTAGTTTAGTTAAGCTTGCCTTATATCCAATCCAACCCATGTCCAAGCCCACGAAAGCCCATAGAAAGCCTTTTAGGGCATCATGTATTCCAACTATAAATACCCCTCAAATGGTCATTTGAGGGGTGTGCTTGAGTGTGTGTGTGTGTGTGTGTTTTTCTTTCAAGTAATACAACTTTATTGTTTCTTCTTTTCTCTATAACATACACGGTTCATATCTTAAGTCACCATCTTTCTCATCCTTATTTCTAAGCTTCGTTTGTGTTTGTGGTTAACGTGTTTCTACGCGTATAGTGATATACGTGTTGGGTTTGTGATAAGGTTGATAAAAGTAAGGTCCTACAATTGGTATCAATCGCCTAACAATGGTTTAGGAGTGGTTGGTTGAAGTTTTTTGTTGTTTGTGTTGTTACGCGTAAGCTCTCGGTATCAAAAGTGGTCACGCTTAAAACTTAATTTTTTGCACTAAAATCTTCAAGATTCTTATGGTTTAAGGTTGGTATAGTGTTAAAGAGTCTAGTTTTGCAAAAAAGTTTGAAGCTTTACGTGTTTTACATCAGTTTTAAACTCGTGTTTATTGAGGTGTACGTTTCTACGCGTAACCTTTCAAAGCACTTTGGGTGAAAAAGGTCAACAGTTTTGTGCTATTTGAGTGTTTTTAAGGTTGTTTGTGCAAGAGAAATTGGTTGAATTATTGGAAATTTTTTACGCGTAAGTCAAAACCCTAGTTTTACGCGTAAGAAAGTCAAAACCCTATTTCTACGCGTAAGTTTCTACGCATAACTTTTTGGCTAAGAATCTTCGAGCATCAAAGGTTACTCAGTGCTTCCCTCACTTGGATAAGTGTGTGGAACACTTCGACTTGTGGATATCTTTTACGCTGTGACAGTGTAAAGGATTTTTGGTTCTAAACCTAAGTTTACGCATAAGCATAAACGCCTACGCGTAACAATCTACGCATAAGTTCCACTTACGCATAAGATTTCTACGCCTAAGCATTTTTGTTTACGCCTAAGCCTTAAGTTTACGCGTAAGATACTGTTTACTCATAAGGAATCCTACGCTTAAGCTATCTACGCATAAGAATCCTATGCATAAGCATTTCTACGCTTAAAAACTGGTTTACGAGTAAGATTTTAAGAAAAAGTTCAAACGGCTATAACTTTTGAACCGTAACTCCGTTTTCAGCGATCTACCCATCAAAACGACCGTGAGAATGAGGAGAATAGACCGCCGAATAAACTAAACTAAAGTAGTTTATTCGGGTCAACCTTCAAGTCCTAAAAACGCTCCGAACAGAAGTTATTGAGGTTTTTAAGTTTTTCGACCAAATTTTCACTACAACAACCTAGCTTAATCTTCATCCACCACAACTCCTTTATCGTTGAATCGATCATACATCAACTTTATCAGATCATACCTTCATCAATGGCAACTCAACAAGATATTCATGCAGCCGGTGCCGAAAACCGTCCTCCTATGTTGGAAAAAGGTGGTTATCTTCAATGGAAAAGTCGTATGCTTCGCTACATCAAGACCAAACATAATGGAAAACTCATGATTAACTCCATTACGAATGGACCCTTCAAGCCTCGACAAATCCTAGACCCTGGAACTCCTGACGTCCCACCATCTTTTCATACTCAAACTGAATCAGAATACACTGAAGAGGATCAGAAGCAAGTCGATGCAGATGACATGGCAATTCATATTGTCCAACTGGGTTTACCAAGAGACATATTTGCTGCGGTAGACAGTTGTGAAACTGCTTTCGATATGTGGGAACGTGTTAGACGGCTTTGTCATGGAACATAAATTGGTCAACAAGACATGGAGAACAAGCTGCTAACTGAATGGGAAAAGTTTACTTCAACACCAGGAGAATCCATTGAATCCTACTATGGAAGGTTTTGCACTTTGATGAATGAGCTTATCAGAAACAAGTTGGCACCCAGAACTATCGTTCAAAACATCAAGTTCCTGAACAATCTTCCAGAAGAATGGGGACGATATGTCACTATTGTCAACCAAACAAAAGACTTACATCAGGTGAACTTTGATCAACTAAACGATTTTCTGAAACAAAACCAAGCTGAAGCGAATGAAGTCAGGAAAGAAAGATTGGCAAAGAATCATGATCCATTGGCTCTTATTGCAAAGACTCAACCTTCAGTGAATACACAACAACAACCTTCATCATCTTCCAACAACAACAACTTGCAGCAATACATTCCACAACCACAAGCTGTTATCCCTCAACAACAAACCTATCCACTAGAACAACAACATTACTAGGAACAAGGAATCACTGATCTTGAAATGGAACCCGAAGAAGCTTTGTTACAAGTATTTTCTTTATTGGATAAAGCATTCAGAGGTCGCTATTCCACACCAACTAACAACAACCAAAGAATTTCATCAAACACTCGCAACAGGCAAATTGCACAGCCGGGTGTGAATATGGGTAATCAAGGACAAACGGTTGGAGTTATTGGGAATCAGCAGGGATATGCTACTGGATTTTGTATGGGTAATCAGGCGGTTCCGTATCAGGGTAATCAGTTGGGTCAGAATGTTGGAAATGAGATGGGACAGAATGTTGGGAATAGAGTAGTGGGTAATCAGAATGGGAATGTTGCAGCTCCGGTCGTTGGGAATTATGGAAATGTGAATCAGGGTAATCAGGTTAAGTGTTATAACTGTCAAGGAGTGGGTCACATGGCACGAAACTGTCCCACTAAGCCACACAAGAAGAATGCTGAGTTTCTTCGGAAAGCTATGTTGTTAGCACAGAAGCAAGAAGCAGGGATGCAGTTGAGTGCTGAGGAAAATGATTTTTTCGC
Source organism: Chrysanthemum seticuspe (assembly GCA_019973895.1). Taxonomy (NCBI): domain Eukaryota; kingdom Viridiplantae; phylum Streptophyta; class Magnoliopsida; order Asterales; family Asteraceae; genus Chrysanthemum; species Chrysanthemum seticuspe. The sequence continues at coordinate 45,528,479 of BPTQ01000009.1, forward strand.
TATTGTGGATGATTTGGAAGACCTCGAGGAAATCAATGCAAACTGCATCTTCATGGCAAATCTTCAGGAGACTAAGTACGACACTGACTCTGACGCACCTCCTGTCTATGACGCCAACGCAGTATCTGAGGTACCAATCATTGATCCATGCTATAACAATGTCATATTTGATGTGTTTACTCATGACGAACAGCATTCTGTGACATCAGCACCTACTTATGATACATACCTGGACAATCCGAGTTGTAGCAACACTAACTCAGAAACTCCAGATGTGGATCCTATTGGAGGCTGTGTGGCACAAAATACTGAGACTGATGAGGAAACACGTGCCTATTTTGAATCATTAATCAATAACTGTGACATTGAAATTGAGAAAGTTAGAACGGTCAATCGCGAAGTTAAGGCCGCGAATGTTAAATTGACCACTGAGATTGAGAGTTACAAAGAGAACGCCAGAGCCTATGAATTTCATACAAACAAAATATCAGAATTAGAAATTGGTTACCGAGATTCTGTTTTAAGAGAAAAACAATTGCAAATCAAGTATGATACACTTGATGTGAATCTGAACTTGAAAATAAAATCTTTAAACAAGGAAATTTCTGAACTAAATGACCAACTTTCTAAACAAAAAACACTGCTTTCTGATCTTGAAAAAGAGAAGAAACAGTTGATTGCTGATTTTTCAAAACGAGAAGATTCTCTTCTTGATAAAATTCTGGATAAAAATAAAACTATCAAAAAGTTGGATAATTTACTTCTTACAACGGGTCATTCCGCTAAAACAAACAAGATGCTTTATAATCAAGTAAATCCGATTTTTCATACGACACATAAAATGGCTCTTGGTAACTCACCTCCTTGTTTCCTCAAGAAAGCTCAGAAATCTCAGAATGTGTTGAACAATGGAAAACCTTTGCATGAACCCATAATTGTGCATGATTCTCTTGAAACGTTGGAACTATCTGAGGAGAGTAGATCAAGAATGAAACAAAAACATCCGGAAATAAAACCAATTGACTATAACAAATGGAACAAAATTAATTGTATTTCGTTTGTTTCACATAAAGAACAATCAAAGTTTTCCATCACACCAGTTTCAAAACCAGTTTCAAAACCAGTTGCAACTCCTGTAGTTGTCTCAAAATCCTTTTCGAAAATCGAACAAATGTCTTCAAACAATCCTTTTAACACAAGTGATGCCAGAAGCATTTTAGACGATGTTAAAACTAGAATTGGGAGACTTCAAGAGACTGCTAAAACTAAAACTCATATTACAACCAACATCTGGTTTAATAGTTTTGATATTGAACAAAAAAAGTTTTTTGAAACTGAAATTGCCCCTCAGCTGAATAACATCAACTCCAGGGTAATTTATTTTGAACAAGCCTTTTTGAAAGAAACAACTGACTTTGTCAAGGACCATAAATCCCTGGTAAAGCAAGCTAATGAAAGTATTGAACAAATCAAAGTTTTGGAAAAGTTAAATGATTCTCTCTTCGAAGATGTTCTGACTACTGATATTATGTCCATCATTTTGCAAACATATTTTGTTGAAGATCATGAAAGACTCCAGTCTGAAACCTCCGAAATTGTTTCAAAATATGAAAAAGCTCTTGAAAAACTTGAAAAAGAAAGTGTCTCATATTTTAAACAACTTGATCGCAAAACTGAGGAATGCAAGTATGACAAACTGTCGTATGAGCGTGCCTACAATGACATGAAAGCGAAAAATGATCTTTTGAGGGCTCAGCTGGAAAGTCAAAAAGGAAAGGCAGTGGATACTGTGATTAAAAAACAAATTGACTGCGGAGAAAGCAAATGTTCCCAAACCGGTTTCCAAACCAAAAATGTCTGTTTCTGTGCCTCCTCCAAAAGTCAATGAGAAAAATGTTTCATCAAAACCAGTCACTCCACCTCCCTTACCTAAACAACATGTAGATAAAGGAAAAACGGTTATCGAGAAACCAAAAGTTTTAGCGCCTGGCCTTTTTAAGATGAGTACCACTAATGCGTCTGCCTCCACATCTAAAACATATGGAACAAACGACATAAGTTTAGAAAAGCACTCTAAAAAGACTAGGAAAGCTGAAACCACCTCCCTTCACAAAAATGTGAATCCTAATGCGTGTGCCTTACCTTCTACAGGACTAGAAAGCACCTCTAGGAGCAGCAGACTAAAGCCTAAGAGCAATACAATGAACAATAGAGTCTCGACTGCCTCTAGGAGTAGTAGCTTGAATAAAGAGAAGAAAGTAGAAGGATGATTAATAGGTCAAGGGTTATGTGTGTGTGGACAAATCCTCAATATCAATATCAAAAATATTCACGAAGATAGATTCAAATTCTCTTAGTAAAAAGAATAATAAATCAAATCCCGTGTGTGATCGTGTGTACGGATTAGTCAACCCGAATCGTTTTCCCAACGAGGCGTGAATTGCCAACGTCGTTCGTGGTTTGGATTTTATGCTTGATGATTTGGATTATAGATTTGATTATATAAACTACGGGAATGGGAAATTAATAAAGGAAATCTAACTACGGGAAATCCTAAACGCGATCTAAAATAAAACGAAATAAACAAAACGCGATTAAAAATGCAACTACGTCTAAACGATATCCTAAAAATGCCTAAATTTACTTTTACTCTAAAAATGTAATAAGAAAACTAAAAATGAATTAAAACTATTTTTTTGGATTTTTCTTGATTTTATTTTAATTAAAAACTAATTTAAACTAATTAAAACTAATTAAATCTATGAAAAATACCAAATCAAAAGAGAAAAATGAGGAAAAATCTTTTTATTGCTTTTTTATATTTATCTTAAACTGTTAAAATTGAAAAATTATTTTTTTGGAACTTTTTCTCAATTATTTGCTATAAAAGCTAATTAAAATTGATTAAAAACTATTTTAAATTGAGAAAAATAGCAAATGAAGACCAAAAATTATGAAATCTTCAGGAAAATTCTAAAATGATATTAAGAATCTATTAAAAATTAAAAATCAATAGGCTATGTGTAGAATATAAAAGCTATAGTGCAAATGCTACTAGAATAAGCTAAGAAAAATAAGCAAATAAGCTACTTATGCAACCAAACAGTGAACAAAGCTAAAGTGTACTAGAATAAGCTAATTACTACTGAAAGTACCTATTCCTAACAAGCCTAAAGCTCAGAATGATGATCTAATGCTAACTGCTCAAATGAACAAACCAGTGAACACCCCTACTGTTGGGGCTTATATACCAGCTTATCCAATAAGCCAAACCCAAAACTACTTATGCAGTCCTACACACCACCTGGCTAGCTACAAATAACCAAAATACCAGACCCTAACTCTCTGAATTGAAGCTGATGCAACAGAAACAAAGTGGCCTGTTCACACTCAAGTGTGAACAGGGCAGATTTAAGCTAAAGTACTAGCTTATTTGAAGCTTAAATTGACAAGCTCAGATTTGACAAAAAGTGATTATCAAAACAAGACCAATTGAACTTTTAATATCCAAAATCTCAAACTCTAAAACTCAGAAATGAATTAGAAATTGACTATCAAAGTTTTGTGAAAAAACTGCTTTAACAACTTTGACTATTTGAAGAACACTTATGAACTTTGACCAAACTTAGTTTTGATCCAATATTATGAACTGATAATGATGTTATAACACTAGAGATGATAACCAAAAGCTAGATCTAACAAATCCAAACCAATATGCAACTATGATACCTACTGATATCAACAGTAGCAGACACAAGAGCAGATTCAAATGATTTATGACTTTTTGAGTAAGACTACTGAAACAATGACCTCAAATGATTACCAATTAACTACTTAAGCTTGTATCAACAACTCCTAAATGATCAACTACCCTCTAACTCAGATAATACAGCAATACCAAACACTACTTATCTCACTGTTTAATGAATTAGATGACAGATAATGATCAATTTAGACTAAACAAACATCAATCATCAATCAAACAGTAACAACAAACACTAATAACAGATGCAATCACAGATCTAATTATCAGAAACAGAAATGAGACTTACAAACATCCATAGCCACTGTGGCTTGCCAAATTGATGATCTAGAACCACTAACCTAACAACCACTAATCCTACTCCAATACCAGCTCAGTATCAACCCAAAACCAGCATCAATACCATACCAAATCAGATCCTAAACCAGCAATTCCAACAGCAACTGTAGCATCTGATATGTTTGAGATTTTTGTGAATTTGAGTGAGAAAATAAGTACAAGCTCACAATAAGCTACCAAAGCTTAAATGAACTATAAGAAACAGTAAATCAGTGATGAATCAATTCAAACACTGATCTAAAGTGATTTTTGATTTTTCAAATGATTTATTTGATTTTTTTGTATTTTTGAGATTTTGAAAAGTAAAGCTAAAACATGTGTTTATAAAACTGAAATAAGTTCTCAAATAAGATAATAAGCAGATGTAGATTAATAGAAACTTAAACAAAACAACTTAAAATGAAATACTAAATTTATATTAATAAGGAAATGAGTACAAAACGAATTACAAATTGATTTAAAACATTGAAAATGAAATTAACTACTACAAATAAACCTAGAGAGAAGTAAAAAATACAGAAAGTAAGATACAATAGTGAATGAATGGAGAGGTCTATTTATAACATGAGCTAGGCATGAGAAGCTTCTCGAAATCTTCAAGTTGTGCTTTCTCTGCGTTCATTAGCACCATTGGATTAAATCCCACACACCTCCTTCTCATCTCAACCCTTGGATTGAATCTAGTGACATGTCTCGACCAATAGGAGAGCACCACGTGGCCTAGAGCACACGGATGGGTGACTTGTCATTCCCTTGTGTCATAAGTGTCAGAGGAAAGTACAAACGTGCCCTTAATTGCTGTAATAATTGGCCAATTAACCGAGTGGGTGAATTAGGGTTCATAATATCTGGTAATTGGGTAAAAGGGGTAAAGGTTTTTGGCGGGTTTAATTTTTTATTGTATTTTGGTTAGTTTGACTGGTTTAAAGGGTTGACCGTGGGTAAAATAAACCGGGTTTGGGAGTTCGGGTTATTAAAACCAACCGGGTAGCATTTGTTTAATAGTTGGGCTCGGGTCACATTTTTGGGCCGAAAAGGGTTTAGTGGATTGGACTAGGATATTAATTGAACCCAAGTGATTATTTAGGGACCAATTTTGTACATTTCGAATTTTCAAGGGACCACAAGTGTAATTCTGAAAATCTCATTAAGGACCAATCATGTAAAGCTCAATAATCCAAGGGTGCATTTTGTAATTTCTGAATCTTTGAGGGACCAAATCTGTCAAAAGCTCAAAGTGCAGGGGTCATTCTTGACTTTTTCTTCAAACTTTTCTGAATCTTCAAAAATCATCTTTTGAGAATAAAATCTTCCAAAATACACAATCTTGACCTTTCAGCTCAGCTAAAACTCTCTTGATCTCTCGTGCTCGGATTTACATCTGATTTGGAGCCTTTTTGTGTGTTTTTTGTATATCCGTACCTGCACAAGCACAAACTCAAGAAAACCACAAATATAAGCAATAAACGGCTTTTCCTTGGTTGTTTTGGGTCAGTTTTGATAATGAAAAGATATGTGAATAAGCACATATCAAAGGACACCCTAGGAATTTACCGCTTTTGAATAAGAAAGACATTTCATCTGAATGTACTGAACCTATGAAACTTGCTAAGTCTAATGAATGTGTTGCATCTCTTTGTTTAACTTGCAAGAAATCTTTAATTAATGTTCAAGATGATTGTGTTTCTAAGAATGTGAATGATAAGCCTGTTAAGAAGAACGTCCCAAAAAGATCTTATGCTAAACGAGTAGGAAGACTAGTTGCAAAACTTAGGCTTTTCACTACTGACAAGAACCATAGTGTTTACTTTAGGGATGATATTTGGAAACCCACAGGTAGAACTTTCACACTCAAGAATGGTACAATGAGTAATAAACCAGAATTCCCTGTAGAAAACCTCTTTGAGTGTGATCAGGATTTTACCTCTAACCCAAAGGAACCAAAATCAAAACGATTTCCACAATATTATTTTTCTGTTACTGGCAGGTTATCGAAATTTGTCTTTGGATCGTCGACTCGGGTTGCTCCAAGCACATGACCGGGAATCTGAAGCTGCTGATCAATTTCGTCTGGAAATTCATGGGAACCGTACGTTTTGGAAATGATCATGTAGCAGCTATCATAAGTTATGGAGATCTACCTTTTGGAAATTATTTGATCACTCGGGTTTACTATGTCGAAGGGTTGGGACACAATTTGTTTTCAGTCGGGCAGTTCTGTGATGCAGATTTAGAGGTTGCTTTTAGGAAAAATGCTTGCTTCGTTAGAAACTTGGATGGCACTGATCTCTTAACTGGGAATCGTGATACAAACTTGTATGCTATCAACATCAACCAAATGGCCTCTTCATCACCAATATGTCTTATGACACGAGCATCTGGAACACAGTCCTGGTTGTGGCATAGAAGGTTATCCCATCTCAATTTTGACACCATCAACAATCTTGCCAAAGACAACATCGTCAATGGACTTCCAAAGTTCAAATACACCAAGGATCACTTATGTCCATCATGCGAACAAGGAAAAAGCAAAAGAGCATCATATAAACCCAAATTCGTACCTAGTTCGGAAGCAAAGTTGCATATGTTGCACATGGACTTATGTGGCCCAATGAGAGTTGAAAGCATTAACGGGAAAAAGTATATTCTTGTTATCGTAGATGATTATTCGAGATATACATGGGTTAAGTTCCTGATATCAAAAGACGAAGCACCAGGCATCATCATCACCTTTCTGAAGCGTATTCAAGTATTTCTTCAAACTCCAGTAAGGGTTGTAAGAACAGACAACGGCACAGAATTCACTAATCAGGAGTTAAGAGCTTATTTTGAAGATGTTGGAATCACACATCAGACATCAGTTGTTAGATCTCCACAGCAGAATGGAGTAGTTGAAAGAAGAAATAGAACTCTTGTGGAAGCTGCTCGCACAATGCTAATTTATTCTAGTGCACAGTTATTTCTATGGGCTGATGCTGTTGCCACTGCTTGTTTCACTCAGAACCGATCCCTTATCCATCCAAGATTCAATAAAACCCCGTATGAGCTTGTGAACAACAGAAAACCTGATATCTCTTACTTTCACGTGTTTGGCGCTTTGTGCTATCCTACGAATGACAGAGAAGATCTTGGAAAACTGAAAGCAAAAGGTGATATTGGAATCTTCATTGGATATTCAGATAACTCGAAGGCATTCAGGGTGTATAACAGAAGAACTAGGAGGATCATGGAGACGATGAATGTGAAATTTGATGAACTTTCACATATGGCTTCTGAGAGACTCGCTCTAGAACCCGCACTAAACCAGCAGACTTCTGGACACATCAGTTCAGGACTCGTACCTCAAAGAGCTCAATCAACTGCGTATGACAATCCTCAAGAACAAGAATGGGAGAAATTCTTCGAGTTAATGTTCGATGAATACTATGGTGGAACTTCGACAAATGCATCAAACCATCATTCCGCTGCACCCGCTCAAAATCATCCTCCACCACCAACAGAAGATGCATCTACAACGGTCGAAACCAATGCACCAACTCCATCTACATCATCTACATCTACTCCAGTTATTGCACCCGTTCTACCAGCAGTTGATGAGCAAAACCAACACCAGAATGATGCAACGTTAGATGAAGACTTATTTGAAAACCCGTTTGCTACGGAATCAGCTGAATCATCTACAAGCTTACGAGAGCCATCTAACTCGCATACGTATAACCAACGGTATCCTTCTACTCTGAAGTGGACAAAAGACCACCCAATTGAACAAGTTATTGGTGAACCTTCAAGGCCAATTCAGACGAGACGTCAACTTGCCACCGATTGCGACTTGTGCATTTACCTTTGCTCAATTAGCAATATAGAGCTAAAGAACATTCGCGAGGCAATGGCAGATCCCGCATGGATAGAAGCGATGCAGAAGGAACTTCTCCAATACCGTCTACATGAATCTTGGGAAATGGTTCCAAGACCCATTGACGTTCGCGTCATTGATCTTAAATGGTTATGGAAAAACAAAAGGGATGAAGAAATGACTGTCATTCGCAACAAAGCTCGTCTTGTGGCCAAAGGATACAGACAAGAGGAAGGGATAGACTTTGAAGAGTCATTCGCGCTGGTAGCTAGACTTGAGGCACTCAGGATATTCTTAGCCTATGCAGCTCACAAAAACATCATGGTTTATCAGATGGACATTAAGACCGCGTTCTTGAATGAAACTCTGAAAGAAGAAGTGTACGTGAGTCAGCCAGAAGGCTTCATCGACTTGGAACATCCAGACTACGTCTACAAACTCAAAAAGGCAATCTATGGTTTGAAACAAGCTTCGAGAGCGTGGTATGACGAACTGTCCTCTTTCCTTATCCTAAACAATTTCACGAAAGGAACGGTTGATCCTACCTTGTTTACACAAAAATGCAAAAACGACGTTTTGATTGTTCAGATTTACGTGGACGACATCATTTTTGGGTCCACTAATCCGAATCTTTCAAAACATTTTGAAAATCTCATGAAAAGCAAATTTGAAATGTCCATGATGGGGGAACTAAAATTCTTTCTTGGTTTATAAATACATCAGTCCCCTCGTGGAATTTTTATAAATCAAGCTAAATACACAACTGAGATTTTAAAAAATCATGGTATGGATAATTGTGACTCGGTCGGAACACCAATGGTAACTTCACCAAAAATTGGAGCCGATGTGTTTGGGAAACCTATTGATCCGAAGAAATATCGGAGCATGATTGGTTCTCTCATGTACCTCACTGCTAGTCGACCAGATATTCATTTTGTTGTGTGCTTATTAGCACGGTTTCAGGCAAAGCCTACCGAACTGCACCTCAAAGAGGTTAAACGGATCTTTCGGTACCTGAAGACATCCATTCACATGGGACTTTGGTATCCGAAGGAATCCGGATTTGATCTAATTGCCTTTTCAGATGCGGACCACGCAGGTGATCAAGTTACAGCAAAAAGTACATCCGGAGGAGCACAATTTTTGGGTGAAAAGTTAGTCAGCTGGTCTTCAAAGAAACAATATTGCACTACACTTTCAACCGCTGAAGCTGAGTATGTGTCTATCTGCATGTTGTGCTCAAGTTCTATGGATGAGAACACAACTAACAGATTATGGCTTTACTTTCGATAAAATACCTATGTATTGTGACTCGAAAAGTGCCATAGCCATATCATGCAATCCTGTTCATCACTCAAAGACCAAGCATATCAGAGAACGCTATCACTTCATAAAAGAACATGTGGAAGAAGGTACTGTTGAATTATTCTTCGTGAAGACTGATTACCAACTCGCCGATCTATTAACTAAAGCCCTTCCAAAAGAAATGTTTGACTATTTAGTTCGACGAATTGGAATGCGAAGCCTAACCCCTGAGGAGTTAGAACGTCTTCTCGAATCTTCTTGAAAATGATTTTCCAAAAAGCTTCGCTGTAAATACTTTTGAAAAACAAAATACAAAATTTGAAAAACCAACAAAAACAAAATATAAAAATATAAAACTTTCAAAAATACAAAAACAATAGAAAATCAAAAATACAAAAATATTCTTCTCACGACATGTCTCTCGTATAATCGATATTCTGTACGTTTCTAGAAATGTCATTCAACAATGATACGGGCATGTACAGATGCTTGAGCGAGAGTTCTTTAATTGTTTTCTAAAACATGTCGTTTCTCAAAATTTCTTCATAAAAATGGCTTTCGTATACTTCAGTACGAAACCCGGACCGAAATGATGACTTTTGATTATTTTCAAATCAAAACTCGTGCTTTTTAATGAAAATCACTAGTGTACGCTTCAGTGCACTACATTTAAAAATGGTGAGAAATCATCATCATCTTGAGCACCTTTTCAAGATTGTTCAAAAAGTTTTCTCAAAATCTTTCAAAATATTTTGTGCTCAAGATAACTCCCTCTAAAACCCTTTAATTGATTGTGCTTTATTAAAGGGGGAGTATAAAACAAAATGTTCCAAATTCATGCTTAAATCATATCCGTTTGTCTCCCTAAAAGATTCTAAAATGTTGTTTAATCCGTTGATATCAAAAATATCACGAATATGCTATTTTTGAGGGGGAGGAGACGTGATTAAAATGTGATCAAAAAAGTTTAATGATCGTTGTTTGATTCTCAAAAGAGCTCGACTCAGTCGTAACCAATGAATTGACGAGAAATTAAAGTCAGGAAATGTACCATTTCGAGAAACTTTCTATGGACTTGACCAAGACGGGTAATAATTTCAAGCTAGTTCTCTAGTGATGTAAACGTGTCTCGAATCGGTCTAGTTCATTTGAAGTCGATCAATTCAAAAAGTGCGAACTCTACCCTCTTTGTGCAGATTTAAGTTAAAACAATATAAGCACATGTGAAGGGGGAGTGTTTCTAAAAATATAAAACTCTCAGAGTGTTCCAAACATGTTTTCCATCATAAACACTTTGAGAGATTTTCAAGAAAATGGTTTTATGGCAACAATAGGACAGTCATGGAGTTATAAGGTGACTAAGGATAGGAAATCCGTCCTATGATCCGCCAGAGCCGGAGGGATCTACCCAAGGACATCACCAATAGTTTAGAACTAGAAGTCCTTAGGTATGATTGAAAAAAGGAGTAACATGAGAAAGGAGAAAGAAGGGGTTGAAGAATTAAAAAGAAAAGTAATGAAAAAGGGTGAAAAGAAATAGCCCTCCATAATCAACCTTAGGGCAGAAACCGGGTTCAATACATATGCTACTGGATGTCACTAGATGACACTGGTATTGAAGACAAAGACGTCATGGACCCAGTGACGCACTGCACTAAACCTTCTAGCCACTCAATTCCTCTTAAAAGGATTTGTTTCATTCTCACTGGGAACCCTACATAATCTATCGACTTTCTCTTAGAGATTGTTGATATTGAAGAAGGAGACCCTCTCCCTAGTCTCCGCTCAGGAAAACCAAAATGCACTATTGAGTCTAGAGCCACGAGATTCATCAAAAGATCTCATAGGAACACTTGACATGACATTGCTTGCTGTTCATCAATAAGGACACAAGTGATATATTCTAGAGTCCTACCCAGATCTTAGCAATCTGCCAGAACATTTATGAGAGGTTTCACAATTGTGATCCTCAGTGATTGAATGGAAACTCCTGCCAGGGTCAACATCAAGCAGCCCTGACAGCAGGTCACTTCGGTAACTCCCTGTGGATTACGCTTAGTGTGTCTCAAACGGTCTACAGTCGTGGAGTGATGCTTCGATGTACTTCAGCGACTCATCTGAACTGTAGATGTACTTCGGTATATCGTGTTATCTCACTTGTGGGACTCCAGTTCAGGAACGGCCCTTGTAAGAATTAGAGACGTGTTTTCACACTATGCTGTTAACACCCTCGAAATTCAAACTTGTAAGTGCCGGAATCCGCTTATTACTAACCTGTTTTATGTTTTCTTCTTATGGAAGCTCCGGAGCGGATTGATCGTGCAGATTCTCCACATGCTCATACCAAAAACACATGAAAGTTCTCATCATAATCAAAGGCAACACAAAGTTAAAGATGATTCTTCGTCAATGTCAAAGAATCTACAAAGTGTAAAGACTCGAGAACTACATCATTGGTATCCAAAAGACAAATAAAAGTGTGAGCATGGTCGAGAAAGACGTGGAGACACCTAACCAACGAAGTTGACAATGGCAGACAACCACATTATCTGATCACAAAGCATGAAGGAACAAAGAATCAAGACTATTCTATATCTACACGCAAAGTTCAAGCTCAAGGAAAGTAAAGATCTTATCAAGTGGAGCATCTTTTGAATGACCACCCCTTAGGGGGAGATTGTTAGCCTTAATAGTTTTATTAGAAGTGATGGTCATTCACGTTTAGGAACTTTGTAACGTGTGTTAGATATCGTGCTAGAATAGTCAACGGGCTCGTGGATTGGACTAAGCTAAATGGGTATTAGTTTAGTTAAGCTTGCCTTATATCCAATCCAACCCATGTCCAAGCCCACGAAAGCCCATAGAAAGCCTTTTAGGGCATCATGTATTCCAACTATAAATACCCCTCAAATGGTCATTTGAGGGGTGTGCTTGAGTGTGTGTGTGTTTTTCTTTCAAGTAATACAACTTTATTGTTTCTTCTTTTCTCTCTAACATACACGGTTCATATCTTAAGTCACCATCTTTCTCATCCTTATTTCTAAGCTTCGTTTGTGTTTGTGGTTAACGTGTTTCTACGCGTATAGTGATATACGTGTTGGGTTTGTGATAAGGTTGATAAAAGTAAGGTCCTACATTTAATGTCACATTTAATATAACCAACTAACTCATATATATACATTAAATGTGGCATTAAATATATCCATCTCCCCAACTACCAGTCGAGCAGTCGAGCATGGGACACGTGTCGAAATATGGCTTGAGTTGACTACTCGACTGGTAGTTGGGGAGATGGAGATATTTAATGTGGTGAGGTAGTTGAAAATTTTAATGATATATTAAATGTGAGTTAATAATATGAGTTAGTTGATAAATTTAATAGGTATTAAATGTGAGTTATTGTATGATAGGTGGTTTTAATAAACGTGGAATTAATTATCCATCTCCCCAACTACCAGTCGAGCATCAAACACTGATCGACTCATCACTAATCGACTGATCGACTGCTCGACTACTCGACTTTTACCAAAAATTTTAATAGATATATTTTCATATGGAAAATTATTGAAACGTATTCTCACATGTCCATACCATTCACATGGAAAAATTTCGTGTGTTTCTTGTGTTTGAAGATGGCAATAGTTATGGTGTTTCACTAAGCAGAGATATTAGATATGCTGGGTTAGTTTCATTTGTGAAGAAAAAGTTCAAAATTAGCAAAGGATACGATTTAGGTTTTTCTTACAAAATGCCACACGGTCCGGTCCATATAGCTGATGATGATGATGTTGAACTTTTCGTTAACGAAGTTTGTAAACCGAAGGCTACATTGCCTAATCTTTTAATCAAAATATTGTCAAAAGTTCAAAGGTAAATCCATCTTCTTCTAATGATTTTGATCTTAATGATTCCTTATTTCATAATGATTTTGATCCTCAATGTTTTTATAATAATTCGGAAATACCACAAAACGAACATTTTGACAATCTCAACCAATCTAACAATGAATGTGTCAATAACTATATAAACCAGCCAAAAAATAAAATTTTCAAAAATTTTGGGAGTACATCTTCTTTAAATGATCAATTTCTGCTTAAATGGCAAAAAACAAATACATTTGAAAATATGCCTCCTCCACCCAATCCACCAAGTCCTGAAATTGAGATCCCGAATACATTGAAATACAACAATAGCTCTATCATCCTCAAAGAGGGTGATGAATTTGATACTAAAGAATTATGCATGTTTGCAATTGCTAAAAAAGCTATCAAAGATGGATTTGAATTTAAGGCTAGGAAAACAAATAAGTCTAGGTACGATGTAATTTGTGTGCAAGATGGGTGCAAATGGAAGATGTTGTCTGGTAAGAACAAAAATGGTGTTAAATGGAGTTTAGGAACAGTTTACGATGCTCACACTTGTTCAAGAACACAAACTCATCCTAATCACCGTAATGCTACCAAAAAACTTTTGGGACATTTACTCGAACCCAAGATGAAAGATAGCAGTCAAATTTATACCCCAAAGGACATAATGGAAGATATTAGTCAAGAGTATAAAATTGACATTTCTTATAAAAAAAGCATGGGGTGGAAAAAACCGAGCATTGGAATTGGTAAATGGTTGCCCTAAGGACTCGTTTGAGCAGTTACCATTTTATTGTCATAATTTAAAGATGAAAAATGACGGTACGGTAACACATATTGATACCGATGATGAAGGACACTTTAAAATCTGTTTTATAGCCTTTGGTGTTGCGGTAAGCATTTGTATATTGTTTATGAATTAACTGTGTTTTTTTTTTCTTTTAAGTTTTTTTTTTAATATATTATATTTTGTGTGACTAATAGTTTGTACATAAAACAGCTTCGGAGTTTCTTACGGTATATGCGACCATTGCTTATAATTGATGCAACACATCTTAAAGGGAAGTACTTTGGGACAAATTTGCTTGTCGTTGGAATGGATGGTAACAATCAAATTATACCTATTGCTACCGGTGTTTGTCAAGGTGAGACTGGGGAGGCATGGACATGGTTTTTGTCCAAATTGAAAAAATGCATAGGGGAACGACCAGGTTTGGCTATTATATCGGATAGACATTATTCTATTGGACAAGCGTGTAACACGGTCTTCCCAAATTCATTTCATGGTTACTGTTGTAGACATCTGATGATGAACTGCGGTTTGAACGGTAGTAGAAAGTTAAAGTCAAAATATTGGAAAACATGTAAAGTTTACACCGAGGAAGAATTTGATAGAGCGATTTCGGATCTTAGGGTATATAGAAATGGTACGGCTTATAACAAACTTCTTGAAGCTGGGTTTGATAAATGGTCTAGGGCACATTGCACTGGTAATCGGTACAACTACATGACTTCAAACAGTGCAGAGTCAATAAATGCATTAACAAGGGATGTGAGAAAAGTACCAATAACAATGCTTATGGAGTGGTACAGAAAGCTTTTACAACGGTGGTATTGTGACCGTCGACACAAATATGAAGGTAATGGACTTTTTAAAATATGTTTTTTTCCTTCTTAGTCAATATAAGATGAAAAGAACTATTATTTTATTTTGTAAATATTATTTCAGATGCACCCGAGGGAGAACTTAGTGATTGGGCTGCTGCGAAAGTACAGGATAGAATGTTGAAGAGCGTTAACTGGGTTGTGTATGGGATTGAACAGTTTAAACTCTACATGGTAGATGATCGTCGAAAACAACATACCATGGATCTAGTTAGTAATTCATGTACTTGTCGTAAATGGCAACTTTCCGGCATACCATGTGGTCATGCAATAGCGGTTACTAGAGTTCTTAGATTGTCTGATTGTAATCATCTGGCTTTTGATTGGTTCAAGAAAACAACACTGCAAGGTACGTACCAAGGATTGGTTTATCCTGTAGGGGAAATGTCAAGTTGGGAACTTCCTAATGGCTTGCAAGTTATGAAGCCACCAATATTGGTAGTGCGTCAATCTGGAAGACCCAAAAACAAAGATCGTGTTAGATCTCAAGGAAAGGAACCAACTCCGGTAAGGTGCTCAAGGTGCCAATCCATTGGACACAGGCGAACGGCATGCAGGGAGCCATTGCCAAAGAAAATGAATGTAAGCGACTAATATTTGTATTAAAAAAAAATTGCTTGGTAACTAACAAAGAAATAAATCTCACAAATGTTCAAACTTTGTAGGGAAATGTATCTAATAGAGGAAGCTCAAGTAGGGAACTACCATCGATGGAGATTGATATGGTGCAAAGCTTTGAACCTATTAACTTGGCTGACCCGTAAGATCAACTAGCGGAGACATTAGATGTGTTGCTACTTTCCTTATTTTGGTTGTTGTGGAATTATGTAAGATACTTTCCTTATTTTGGTTGGGTCCCTTGGAAATGTTAATGTTGAACCTTGTTTGCTACTGCTTATGTTGCATATAATAAGTATTAGTTATCCTATATCATCATGCACCTTATTAGTCATGCAATCCAGGAGGAATACAAAACAATTTAGAAACATAAGAGCATCAAATATGTACAGAAACATGGGTGCCAAAGTTATCCAGGAGGAATACATACATTCAACTAGGGTGCCAAAGATGGTCAATTGTTTACAAAACATAAAAGTGACAACCATACATACGTGTTTTAGACCCATAAACCATACAATTGTTTACAAATTCGACAACCAAATGTTTAACAAAACAAGCACATAAAACATTCAGCCAATATGGATCTTGTGCTTGTAATAAAACCTGACCATTCTCTCATGGTACGCCAATGCAGCCTGAACTGGATTATCCACATCCAAAAGTTTGCCATTCCCTAACCTGTACATTTATAAGCTTCAGTTAAGAGTGTGATTTTGAGTGGACACCTACTATAGCAATACTGATCTAACATTTCTGGCACTTCCTAATGTAGCTGCTAAACTAGTAATCGTGTTTTACGTTTCACATTACAGTTATAGTCCTACTTTAGCAATGCATTCAACCTAGAATACCACTTCCAAATATATCAATCGACACCCTAGAATACCACTTCCAACTAGTACACCTATTTTACGTTCAACATTACATTCATAATAACATGACAAATACTCTATTAAAAAGATCGCTAACCTGAATAAGAAGATGCAGATCCACACACCACAATCATCATACAATCCACCCTGCTTGGGAACATTCATAGCATTGTTAAAAGTAATCCTATAGGTCATAGGATTAATTCACTTCTTCTCAAAAACACCTGCCTCTTTCAACACTTCCAGAAGCCTAGTCTTTAGACATTTCCTCACACTCAGATAGAATGGACGAGTTTCAGGATCATATACAGGTCCACTGTCATAGAATGTAACTCGACCGGTTTGGATCTGATACACAGCAAGGGACCAATGTGTTTCTTGCTGATTTATGGGAATGAAAACTCGTTCAACATCACCCCAACCCAGAGGGTACGTTTCTTTGTTTGCGTACCAGACATGCATCCTTCCGTTCATCAGTAATGGTAGGAAAAAGCAGCTTACCATAGACCAGTCCATATCTGATGGTCTGGTATGCCACATGTAGCTAATCCAAAGATCAATGTGCTGTAGGTAAAACAAACAACAAATATATTCAGTCATTTATAAAAAAAACTGTGCTTTTCATTTTCTCTACGTGTACTAGATATCAAGTAAGATAGTGTTACGAGACAAGCATCATTGGCATACCTTCCTACTTTTAGCCTCTGCTCAAAAACCCATTCCCATGACGACGTAACATGTACAATGGCTTACACCAACACCCATTGCTACGTCGTCATGGCAATGGATTTTCGAGGGGAAACTCAAAATAGAAAGTTGGATCAAAATACTTCTAGTAAATTAGGCATCTTAGCATAACATCCACCAAATTCACAAAATGCAATTCTCAAATAAGATCACTACTGGTTCAAAAAAATGTTGTGTACAAGAAAAAATTGAAGTTAATCAAGACTTGTAAAATTTGTACTACTAAAAGTAGCAAAGTTTTGAAGTCATGAATAATATACTCTTCTCTGTGGCTACACTACACTTTTTTTTAACAAATAGTAATGTCATTTGAGAAAAAAATTAACGGATTTGGTGGATGTTATACTAAAATACCTAAAGTGCTTAAAGTAAATGATGGATTAATGATACTTATATCTAGTATCTCATGTAACACTAAAATGTAAGAATTACTTAAAATCAATTGGCAGGCAGAGACAACCAAAAAGCATGTTTTATAAAAAGCTGAGTAAAGTAACTAAAAATTACTTTACCTCATCACGTAGCCATCCTTTGCGATTATCATCGAAACTGATTAAACAATCCCAGAAATAACGATCAACAACGATATCAGACCAAGGGAACACACAGTTACGCCACCCGTCCCTAACCAGGAACCGATCAACTTCAAAGCTAACATAAATTTTCTCAATGTTTTGGTATGGTCGTTCTAGAACCTAAAAAGAAAACAAAATAAAGACAAGGTAAATCATTCATGTAATAATACGTTTACACATTTACGGTTAACTATTGACTGATATTTCAAAGCAAATGAATCATTTCTCATACCTCTACCCATGGTTTGACTTCTACTAACTTCTCAACCATAACTGGACTATGAACTGGTATATTCTTTCGACCCTTGAAAATATCTTCTAGGCTACGAACATCAGAAGTTTTACTCCGCTTCTCGACATATGGTGACCTAGGAACATGTTCAAGCCTCCTCTTCTTTGTTTCGCATTGCTCCAGAGCCCTTTTCATGGGAGGTGAATTCAGTTTCTCAATAAGCTTCCTTCTATTTTCAACTTCAACACTCTCTTTCAGACTCTTGTCCGTCTGTTCCTCCTCTTCCTCATGTTTTTCAGGTTTCTCAAGTTTTCCTTTTGAGACGTTTTCCATTCCATCAACCTTGTCATCCACATCAACATGTGGCGTATCAAACAACTTGAAAAAATCATTCACTTGACTGCAATACTCATTAGCAAGATCTACAGCCTGTGAATGATATGAAAAAGGTTGACAAACTTTTATACTCGCAAGTTATTAATTATATCAGAAATAAAATAAGAACAGAACAAAAGATCATTAAATTACTTGTTCTCCATCAACTATGTTAACTATGTCTCCATAAACCTGCATACCAAAGTGGTTGACACTTATTAGTAGAACATTAGAATTAAAGGTATACTCACATTAATACAATTTATAATTAACTTTTCATATGTATCTTCGTTCATTTTGTCTCCATCAACTGTGTTAACTTTGTTTCCATAAACCTGCATACCAAAGTGTTTAACACTTATTAGTAGAACATTAGAATTAAAGGTATACTCACATTAATACAATTTATAATTACCTTTTCATAGGTATCTTCGTTCATTTTGTCTCTGTCACTCGTTATAACCTGCAGAATAAAGTATTTCGAAACAAAATCCGCCTATTAGCATACCACATGGTAATTGTTTGATAACAAAGTAACTTGGTCAACAATTGCTAAAAGTAAGAAACTAACTTGAATAATAGTCTCAAGTTTCAAAGTGCGGGCTTCCAAAGCCTTAACCCGTTCCTCAACAGAAACAACTTCTACCTCTTTACCCATGCTCTCCATTGAATAACCCTCGGGGTATACCACTTTCTGCCTAGCCTGTTTCGCAGCCACTTTCTGAAAATGTTCATCCCAGGGTCCCCCTTTTGCAACAGGCGGCGCTCTCGGGGTATACCACTTGAAAAATTCAATGCTTTGTGTCAACCATTCAGCTTCAGCCTCAAAGCTTGTTGGGATAATCACGTTTGGTTTCGAGTCCTAGGTAAAATATATAAGTTATGTGGTATCTAAAATTGTATATATGTTTAAAGTTAACCAATCAATTAAAAACTATATATATTTACCTTGTCAAAAAGTTGGTCGAAATAATCAGTCTTTCTAAATGGTGTGTGTTTCGACCATGCAAGTGCTCTTGGGATCACCCCCGAAGCCTTGTTCCACCACTGTTTACTTTTACTCGTATCAGCACTCTCTATGATCCATATCTACAAAAAGTTAACACAACAAATATAAGTTACAAGGACGAGAAACATATGAAGATAATTTTGAACCCCTTCCATTATATGAAAAAAACAGTAAACTAATGATAGCAAAGTTTTTTAGTGATAACCTTGAAAGTAGCAATGAATCCCTTCAAGCTATAGGTAGGAACATCGTTGGATTCTTGTTGGATTTTTTATGACCAATTCTTTGACGGTAAACCGCTGGATGATTTGAAGAGACATTTCTAATTGACTCATAAAGCTGCCTCCAAACAAGTTCCCCCCATTGAAATGCATTCCATTAATCAAGATCCTCGACCATCCTCAGAAAAATATCATCAATGATAGACCCCAAGTCTTTACCCATGAATATCACCTCAAGTGTTAGCAACAGACAAACCCGTATCGCATCCTCATCAGACAGATTTATAAACAGCTCTTCATCTTCAATAACCGATAATAGATCAATTAATTTAACATGTTGCCCTACATGGTTTGGAAAAAATCGGTGACGGAAAGGGATATCACCACTACGCCATTTCCTAAAACTGACCATACCAAATCTAAAACCAGTAATCAGGCAGAATTCATTTCAACCAAAATGAAGACAATGTCCATTCAAATAGTATACAAGTGGAAGATCATAGCTATCATTTTTTTGATGGAATTGTTTCCGAATCATGTAATGAACAAGCCCTTCCTCGTTATCGACATAGGTAAGATCGAGCCATGGTCCAAAACATGTGGCTTTAAACATGGAACGGCGCGGCTGGTCTAATCGATCCTTCATAAGTACAAAGTAATGCAATTTGCTTTTAACGATAACTCTAGCATCATACGCCTACAAGAAATAACATATTCAAAACGTTAAAACAAACAAGACATACGACATCTAAAAAGCAGTAACAACTTGCTACAAGCAAACTATCATTGGCTTTTAAAAAGCACTCATCAAGACAGGCATACGACATCTAAACTACAAGTATCTACAAGTAAAAGCATCTCCGCATCTTGACAACCAAATCTTGACAAGAGAGGACAACCAAATCTTGACAAGAGAGGTTGTCAACAATATGAAGGGTTGCGTCGACACGGCTGTATTCAGGACTAAGAACTCATCGCTAAGTGTACATTCAGTCTAGATCAAGTGTGAATAATCAACTACGAATACACGTTAATAACACCTATATAGCTCTAACACACAATTATTTTTACAGTTTCGAACCACTACAGTGTCTCAATTGAGAACTAACCCTAAACCTCTTATTAAATGGCCCACTCACAAATATCCTCTCATTTCACGCATTTCATCGTAACATGATTCTATATAAAAATGAGACTAATACACAATGATTCTATATAAACATGATTCATCGAATATATGTTACTTACACCTATATAGCTCTAACACACTATCGTTTTTACCAATCAACTCAACCGCTGTAGAAATGAAAACTACAGTGTCATTTAATAATACTAAAATTAGGCAAACATGTTCAGCTTTTTATTCATTTTTCTTAACCATCTCAAAAAGGCAAAAAAAAAAAGTTCAAAAAACCACAACCCACAACCGTGTATGGATTTTTCCCCTCTTTTGGTAATTTTCACATAAAACAAAACATGATGTAAACGTAACTTAACTAAAAAACAAAAAAAATGCATGCATTTTGAAAAGGGATGCTACAAAACAGTCACAACAAAAGGGATGCAACAAAACCCTAAGTTGCAGTAAGAAACAAAATTAATCAAGTGTGAATACTTACGATTTTGATTTTTTTTTTGCGTCTACGTTGTGATCTGGATCAAACGTCCGCTTGGTTTATGGAACGTACATTTCAAACTGCATAAATCAGTGTGTGTTTAGTGTGTGTTGTGTGTGTGAGGGTGATGGCTCATCCTTCATTTTCTCATAAATTGGCCTCTTTTGGTAATTTTCTCATAAAAAAATTAACGGTGAGCACCCTCACCACTATCTATATTCTTTCTCCTTCGTCGGGATTTGGGGGAGGGGGTTGTTCCAGTGGTGGTGGCGCGTGAAAGTAGAGGTGAGGGTGATGGCTCATCCTTCATTATGTCAAGTCTAAAAGCACTCGTGTGCACAAGTTATAGCCTTATAACTAAGCCCTATGGCTCAACTTCACATCTCACATCGTATCATAGCTTCTCGCGGCAAGTCCATCAACCTAAGTTATATGGCTTTTTTATTTGGGTTTTATTGGGTTAAAGTGTAACCGATGTGTTGTCTTATAAGAATGATGAAGAAAGTGTATTTTTGGGTTAAGTTATAGAGTGTCAATTATAAGAGAAAAATGCTTAAGTGGGAGTATATTTTTGTAGAGGTGTTAATTCGAGACTTATTGGTTAAACATGAGTTTAGCTGGATCAATATCTAGTAGATGATAAATCTAGTTGGGTTTTGTTAAATAATATTGACGGCTCTGATTAAATGTTTGATAGAAAGTACAATGGGTCTAGTGGGTAAGAAAAAATTACTTTTTTTTCCACTTTTTTCATTTTTAACTCAAAAAAAAAAACCCAAATTTTTTTTATTGTCGACCTTACCAAAACTCATTTCCACAAAAAGTACGGGAACACCCTGACCCCGGATGTCTTTTGGCACTAGTCATTGTCCACCACATAAGGAATTGCTTCGGCAACTCTCATGGCCTAGTGGGGCACCAACTGGAGTGAGCACGAGCCAATACTCGGACCACTGAGTTCTTATTCCACAAAGTCTCTCCAGTGTGCCCATAAATTTGCGGAAATGAGTACCTATATGAAGCAAATGCCAATTATGAGACTTGAATCTGGGTCAATTGACTCAAACACAAGTGCTCCAACCATTAGACTAATGCTCCATTGGTTACCAAAACCCATTTAAACCCGAACTCATTTAGATTTATGTTTCTGAAAAACCCATCTAGACATGTACCCGTCTAGACCCAAATTCATCTAAACTCGTGACTCAAACCCGACCGACCCGCCTATTTTAACACCTTTAATATTTTGCTATAAAATAAGCTTTATGACTCATGTTCATTTGTGCACTAAATAGCAAAGAAACTAGGATTATGATGTGACATTCGACTTAAAGATGCTCTCGCCCCCACCGATAATGCCCAATCTTTGTACTAGTAACTTCCAGCATCGTTCGTTAAATCATACGAGGGAGCATAATGAACGAATATTAAAATCCGATTAACCAATGTTTGACTAAAAAATTATTAAAGCTTGAAAAAGACAAAAGAGAGGGCGTGGGACTGAAGGTGGGACTGACTTGCTGAGCTGTCCAAAGTGGAAGCGAAGGTGTCAGCGACAGAGATCCGACGGTTGGTATTTAGCGTATGGCTGTTTATATATTGAATACATTTTGTTCGGATGTATCGCGGTCCACCGTAAATATGTGTTCAATTTGGGTATTGCAAAACAGTGGATAGTTTCTTTGTTAGTCCCTAAAGTATAGTACAAAAATAAATTTGGTCCTTCATTTCCTTCACTGTATTTAATACGACAGTTTTTTTTTTTTTTTTTTGAACGTAAGCATGCATTAAAAAACTTAACATCCATACAAATCACTCCTCGAAAGCGAGGTAAGTTCTTCGGGAAAAGATACATCCCAACTAAACTCTAGAGTGGAAGAAAGCGCATGACGAGCAACCCAATGAGCTACTTGATTGCTTTCTCGGTTAACCCAAGAAAACGATATTTGCATAATCTTTGCCCATAAGCGAATATCATCCACAAGAGCAGCTAATTCAACTTTCTAAATTCTAACATATTGTGAGTTGTAAGTTTCAAATCCCACTAGTTACATATTTAAAGGTAGCTAAAAAAGAGATTATGTATTTCGGAGGCCATCCAACTCTTAATTGTGTTTCTTTTAGACTACCAATTAAATGAAACTAACATATTGATCATTTGTTTATGTGTTTGTTTTCGTTTATACTAATATCGGATAATTTTTTCAGAAACAGCGAGAATAAAACTAAATATAATATATTAAAATAATACAAATAACTATTCAAATGTAACATATCAGTTTTAACAATTATTTAAGTGCAACCTTATTTAGTCGATAGTGATTTATGATAATTTAACTAATGTTTTACGTTTCAATTGTTAATTTTATTGTTATGTTATGTTAAAGTTAGCTGTATTATTGAAATTGCATAAATATCCGGCAATAATTTGAACGAGATCGGTATAAACGAAAACAAACACATAATTGAGTGACTCATAAGTTAGTTTAAATAAATAAATGACCTAAAAATAAAAAGTATAACAGTTGAGCGGCCTCCAAATACGTTAAAGAAATGATCAAAAACGCTTTCTATAACTAATACACAAACGTACAAGGTAACGTACAATATTTATGCGTCTTTTGTAATCATTAGCTAATAAAAGTGATGATTTAGTGATTTACTAAGCCAAAAGGCAAGAAAGACCATTAGGTCTTCAATATTTAGATATTGAGTCTATCAAGTGACTTGCAGTTTAACGGTAAGTGGGTGATCGGTTAATTAGAGTTCAACATTTGATTTAGGACATACTCCTATTTGAGATGTTTATATGGAAATGGTATGTTGATACTTGAGTTGATATAGTTGCATTTTTAAAGAATTTGATATTGGGCCTAATATCTGAAACATGTCAGGAACGAAATTGTAGAACTTGGATCAAGGTTAAGTCCATGTGTATTTTGAGAACATTCACAACATCTCATTGTAAGCTCAAAGCCTCAAAGGCGCGTATGGGCAATGGCGTCTCAGACGGACTTAAGGGTTTTAGGAGTTCACGGGAACTTGATGGATGTTTACCTTCCAGTGTATATTATCGTTAAAAATATTGATTTCTCTAAAATGAACATGCTTCCGGAATTTTGTGCCACACAAATACATGTCTTGTTTAATTATTTCATTGATGTTTCAAAATAAATACACATCTTCTTATTTTGTTTACCGGTTTTAATGAAAATATATCTTTTAGTTCATTTTTATTTCATTTATACTAAAAAAAAATAGTGCATTTGGTGACACGTAAAGTCCTGGTCTGCCCATGTATGGAGTTATTTTTAGTTTTTTTTTTGTGATAAGAGGTAAATTATTTAAAATAAAATAAAATTAATATTATAATGTGACATTTGTTTTAGAGGTTTAAGTGGATTGTATGAATGTGTTATATTGACTTATCATAAATCAAGAGTCAAATGATCAACGTCTACAAATAAATATGTTTGACAACAAGCAGTTTTATTGTGTTCTCACTCACCAACCTAGTATCCTACTTATGGTTTGAGGTAAAATAAAAATAGCATTTCATGTCTCCATTTTGTTTTGTGTCTATAAGCTAACAAGGTTGCTATAGATCACTTGGATAAGAATCAGGGTTTGTCTTTGAGGATGTGCAAGATGAGCGATCGCTTATGGTCTTAAAATTTTTAGTGCTTCAAATTTTGTCCTATTAATAATTAGAGTTAATTACATAAATCGTTTTTGTGGTTTGGTCAAAATTACGGATCTTGTCCCTATACTTTTTTTTCATTGCGTTTCGTCCCTGTGGTTTACAAATCTTACGGATCTTGTCCCTGATCCGACCCGGTCCCAAAAAAAGGACCTCCCTTGCAAATACTCTCTAACGTGAAGGACTAACATCATATTTTGGTTTTAACGATCGGAGTTAATTACATAAATCGTCCTTGTGGTTTGGTAAAAGTTACGCATCTTGTCCCTGTGGTTTATTATTATATTTTTTTTTAAAAAAAACTGGTTTTTCTTTTAAAAAAAATAATTTTATTAAAAAATTAAAAAAAAAAAAAACAAAAAAAAAACTTTTTTTTTAATTTTATTATAAAACGGATGAAGGCGTATAAAAAAACGTTTTTATACGGTTTTCTCTATTTTTACGTTTCATTTGTTTTTATACGGTTTCGTTTGTTTTTGTATGAAAATGTATGAAAACATTTTTGTACAAAAATGTACGTTTTTGTATGAAAATGTATGAAAACATTTTTTCATACAAAAAGGAACGAAACCGTACATTTTTGTACATTTCGTTCGTTTTTGTATGAAAATGTATGAAACATTTTTGTACAAAAATGTACGTTTTTGTATGAAAATGTATGAAAACATTTTTTCATACAAAAAGGAATGAAACCGTACATTTTTGTACATTTCGTTCGTTTTTGTATGAAAAAATGTTTTCATACATTTTCATACAAAAACGTACATTTTTGTACATTTCGTTTGTTTTTGTATGAAAAAATGTTTTCATACATTTTCATACAAAAACGTACATTTTTGTACAAAAACATACATTTTTGTACAAAATTTTTTTCATACATTTTCATACAAAAGCGAACGAAACTGTATAAAAACAAATGAAACGTAAAAATAAAGAAAACCGTATAAAAACGTTTTTTTATACGCCTTCATCCGTTTTATAATAAAATTAAAAAAAAAAATTGTTTTTTTTTTTAATTTTATTTTAATTTTTTTAATAAAATTAATTTTTTTAAAAGAAAAAACAGTTTTTAAAAAAAAATATTATAATAAACCACAGGGACAAGATGCGTAACTTTTACCAAAACACAAGGACGATTTCTGTAATTAACTCCGATCGTTAAAACCAAAATATGATGTTAGTCCCTCACGTTAGAGAGTATTTGCAAGGGAGGTCATTTTTTTGGGACCGGGTCGGATCAGGGACAAGATCCGTAAGATTTGTAAACCACAGGGACGAAACGCACTGAAAAAAAAGTATAGGGACAAGATCCGTAATTTTGGCCAAACCACAAGGACGATTTATGTAATTAACTATAATAATTATATGCATGTGTAGACATAGTTTTCACGAAGAAAAAAGTATTTAGATACCAAAATTTCCCCGATTCATGGGACGGGCCTTACAAGAATTAACTACCAACACTCATCTATAGATAAGCTTGTGATAATTCAGGTTTTATTGATCAATTAAGATATATATTTTTGTGTAAAACGGACGAAAAATACATGATATATTTAATAATTTAGAAGTTTAGAGCAGTTAGCGCACGCACTCTTAATAGTACATGTGATGTTACGACATTATATATATTAACTAAAAGGCAGGACCCAAGTTGTGTGCAACAAGTCATTAATTGCAAACTTTCTCAACTTGGCAAAAATAGTCCCTGAGGTTCAAGCGGCGCTGCAAAATAAGTCCTGCATCATTAATTGCAATCTATAGCAATCTGGCAAAAATAGTCCCTAAGGTTTAAGCGACGTTGCAAGGTAAGTCCTAACCAAACATTAAATGCAAAGTTTCACAACTTGGCAAAAACAGTCCCTGAGGTTTAAGTGTCGTTGCAAAGTAAGCCCTGTAGCATTAATTGCTATCTATAGCAATTTGGCAAAAATAGTCCCTAAGGTTTAAGTGTCGTTACAAAGTAAGTCCTTTGAAGCCAATCGCGCTGCATCGCGCGGGTTTCTACACTCGTTACTGCTAAAAATAACTTTTACCAAGTAATATGAATATGTAAGACTCAATGTAATAAATACCACGTTGATAACCGTCACATTAACGATATATCAGTTTTTCGCTCCACCACCAAATCAACAATCAAATAACCGTAATAACAACCACTAGATCTAAACCAACCCAACACCACCAAACACGCTCATAAACACAAATCTTTTCATTTGACCACTTGGTCGTCTTTGCCACCGATCAACAACAAAATCGCACCACCACATGTAGTGGTGTTTTAAGGGACCACGCATGGTGGTGCATGATGAGTGTGTGAATACTCATCATTTTTGGTCAAATCTGAACTGCAAAACATTTAAAAATGCTCAGAAATGCATCAAAATACTGAAAATATCTCAAAATTGCATTTTATATGTTTCAGATGCAAAATATTTAAAATCAGATGAAAATTGAGCTAAGTTTGCATAATTGGCAGTTTCAGTCCCCCAAGTTTCAAAAGTTGTCAGAAATAGTCCCTGAGCACTTATTTCAAAAGTAAAATCACCAAAGGTCCTTTTAAAATCATAACTTGTCATAATTAGTCCTTTGGTGAAAAATGTCAAAAGTTTTGAGAAATTACAAGTTTGGTCCTTCAAGTTTCAAAATTGGCAAAAATGGTCCTTGGAAATTTGAAAATGTCTATTTTGGTCTTTGTACTATTGAAGCTTGTCATTTTTGGTCCCTTGGAACAACTTTGCAAAAATTGGCAGAATTGGTCCTTGTACTTTCAGAAATTGCAAAACAAGTCCTTGTATTAATTACCAAGCCTTTTGGACCTTGACCCTTTGGACCTGCCTGTGACCCCTGCCATATCTACTTGTGACCCCCTGTTTTGACCCTCCCCTTTTAATATACCCCCGTCAACCCTCTTGGCCAAACAAACACACCCACTTGTTTCCCTCCTTTTCTTCTTCTTCAACCTGCTCACCTGCAAACACCAGGCACAACCACACCTCCAGCTCACCTTTCACCCCCTTATCACTCCACCTCAACAACCATCCAAAATACATTTAATGCTTCCCTCCCCCATTGCACTCAACCCCCACTGGCAAAAACCATTTTGGCGCCAAAAAAATGATCAAACGGCCAATAATAGCTCAAGCCATCCAATGGTCCCAAATTAAAGTGGGAACTGCTCAGAAGTCAAGTGGAAGCCTTTTGGTGTATAAAAGGAAGAAAGAGAAGCAAGAAAGAGTAGTAGATTTTAGTTTCAAATTTCCTATATGTCGTTTTTAACATAAATGTTTTAGTTTAAGTCAAAATGTTGTAATCTCAGTTTCTATGTATCAAACTTAAGTTAAATAATCATTGTAATGAGCTTTTAAGTATTAATTCAAGTTTTTACATAAGTTTCAAGTTTCATACTCACTGTTAAAAAATTCAGCTTCAAACTCTTATGTCCAAGCTTTTAGTAGCTCATTTTTAAGTTCAAATAAGCTTATTTAAGCTATTTATAGCTTTTGGTAAGCTTACAATTAAGTTTTAAGCAACTTTGGTGTTTGGTCAACAAAAGTCAACTGAAGCATCAAATGGACTTGGTTATGGAATTCGGTTGATGCAGAGCTTGGATGGGTTGGATTAGACTAGGTTAGTGTAGGATTGGTTCTGGTTTAAGCTGCAAAAATAAGCTGGACAATTGTGAGTGTTTATCTCATTTTCATTTCTAATTCAGTTTGCATATTGTGCTTGTATTTGTATCTGTGGTCATTAACAGTTTAGGTCTGCTTATTTAGTGGTAATTAGGGTAATTAAACTCAGTTTAATTAATAATACAAGCTAGTTCAGTAGTTGGCTTAGTTTAAATTGCAAATCAGTGATTTAAGTGTTGTTTGGATTTTATAGCAAAACTATGTTTGAGGTTTGTTCAGTGGTTGAGACTTGTTGTTTTAGGCTTATTGAGCTCAATTGTACTCATTGCAGTCAACAAATAACATTTGCATACACTCAAAGTCAAAATCACCTTAATCTGTCTTAATTTGCTTAACTGTTGGAGCTTTTGAAGATCAAAAACTTGTTTTGTGTTTAGAATTCATAGAGATAGCTTGCAGTAGGATTATTTCATCATAATACATCAAATTCAGTCCACAAATTAAGCTCAAAGATCACAAAAGTCAAAATAACAAAACTGTTTCAAAAGTCAAAAGAGTGAAAATCTCAGTTTTCACCCAACTGGGATGATTTTTCATTGATTCAATTCTGGAACAATTCAAGTGAAACTTTGGTTTTAAAAACTTCAACTGGTCTAGTTTCTTAATATCATTTTTGTAGATTTTTGTAATTTTTTTACAAGCTCCAAAATGGCTTGTCATCTTGGTCTTATCTCCCCTGTGCACACACTCAGTGTATACTGAGTGTGCACAGGTGATTTGCAGAGCTTGTCATAAGCTCATCAGAGCTTATTCCAGGCTCATCTTTGGTTTATAAATAGCTAGCTAGGTCTTCTTTAGGTTCCCACTTCTGGTTTTTAATTTTAGCTTATTGAGTAGCTTATTTTCTAGCCACAAAGTAGTGGTAAAAACTAATTTTGGCACTTAAACTCAAATCATCATATCTGTGTAGTTTGAATTTCAGAGGTTTAGGATAGTTGTAACTAGTTGCATTTGGGTACTTTTAGCATATTATAGCTTCTGTAATCATTTGGTGGTCTTTGGTGTTCATTTGCTTATTCCAAGTGCTTATTTATAAGCACTTGTCATTGCAGTTTCATAATCCTACACATAAGCCACTGTTTTTATATTTTTCTTAGATTCATAATATTAATTTAGACTTTTCCTAAATTTTTCAGATTTTTCTAGGTCAGTTTGCTATTTTTCTTCATTTAAATCAGTTTTTAGTACTTTTTAATTAGCATTTAATACAATTAAATCAGAAAAACTTCAAAAAAATAAGTTTTCATTTTTCCTAGGTTATGATAAATATAAAAAGTCAAAAAAATATTTTTCCAGATTTTTCATAGTTTAATTTGTAATTTTTAGTAATTTAAGTAGTTTTAAATAGTTTTTAATTCATAGAAAATAGAAAAATAATCAGAAAAATATAAAATTAGTTTTGAAAATTCTCTTTAGTTATTTTAGATTTTTCTAAGTCATACTTTCATTTTTCTAGCTTTATTTCATATTTTCTTGTATTGTAGGGTATTATTAAATAAGTAAAAATAGTTTTTAATTAATAATAATTAGATAAATAGTTTTAAAAATAATTTTCTTTTTCTCAAAATTTTCTCTTATCATTAGGTTTATAAAAATGTCATTTTCATATTTTTAGGATTAATATTGTTTCAGTTTCACATTTTCTTTTGTACGTTCACGTAGTTTTTAATTTAAGTTTTATAAAAGAAAAATCAAAAACATCAGATTTTGCAAATAGTGATA
Source organism: Chrysanthemum seticuspe (assembly GCA_019973895.1). Classification (NCBI taxonomy): domain Eukaryota; kingdom Viridiplantae; phylum Streptophyta; class Magnoliopsida; order Asterales; family Asteraceae; genus Chrysanthemum; species Chrysanthemum seticuspe. The sequence continues at coordinate 45,558,652 of BPTQ01000009.1, forward strand.
GCGTTTATTTAATATAGTTTATCTTTTTAATTTTCTTTAATTTGCATTTAAGCCCCTGTAATTTATAAACTTTTCCTTTAGGTATAATTGTTCATAATCACAACTCTTTTCCGTTCAAATTCTCCCGATCACTATTCGTTTGGTGATTCATCGCACAGCTCGTTGGGACATAACGACCTGGGGAAACACTATACTCCCCTGATCTTCATTGCATTTGGTTCCAGACTGTTTGAAGTTTGTTACGGTTAGCCATTCACAAGTGGCTAGCTTGTGTGACAAAACTTGACCGTCTGGGAGCGAATCAGTGCACAACTACTTGTGTGAAACTCATTGTTACACCCAGTTTGATGCTAATAGTTTAACAGAAACCTCGTATCATTGATTAGTCCTTGAGAAGAGTAATCACCTTGACAAGTGAAGGTCTCCGACATTATAAATAATTTAAGGGGGTAATTCTGAGAATGCATCTTTTGCTCAAGGTGTCATCACTTTTTAGGAAAAAAGTTTGAGTATTTCCAAAATAGACTTTGAGACTTGCGACTTTTTCCTTCCAATCTAAGAGTGCCAAGTGTCCTGACACTTTTCAGAATCCAATCATTTTCGTACCTATGATTTATAGTCGACTAATATCCAGCGACTTTTTAAGATTCGAGCGACATTTTTTTTGATATTTTCGAGAAAAAAGTCAAACTTTAGAAAGTATTATTTTATTCCTTTTGCTCCTTCCCAATGTCGAGCGACTTAAGCGAATTAATTTGAGCGGTTTTTAACAAAATAGTACTTTTGTACTCTTATCCAATTTTTACACCACGGTAAAAATACTTTTTACTTATCGCATATCTTTCCTAACCATTGAATTAGAATAACACATACATTACACCCCCATTAATAGTATAATTAGAGACGCTACAAATTTGTTTACTAGTAATATTTTTCTATAAAAATAAGCAAAAAAATATTAACCACACACCAAATTATGGATATACAAAATAGGGCAAACCCATGCATGCTACTTTACAAGTATTGTCCATTCGGTATGCATTATCCAACATGTAAACTAGGCGACTTTTTTTGGGTGAGTTTGACTATATCTTAGATATATCATTTGAGTATGGCTGTACTGTACTTTTTAGACATTTTTTTACTGTTCACTTTTTTGTACCTTTTGTATATTTTGTACCTATTATTAACCAAAACTATCCCATATTTTATCTTACATATATTTTGTGTTTTTCAGACTTCTACTAACTATGGCATCACAAAACACAGAATCAAAGGCCTGTTATGAATTATGGTATCAAGAATGGCTGTAAGTTTGTCCATTTACTTTTTGTATGTTAAATTTTATCTTAAATATATTTTGTTTTGCTGAATTATTTCCATTGTTACACAGAATGTCTGAAAACAGCCAAGATCTTGGGTTTGATGTTTATCATGGCAGTCAGTTTATTTTTTATCCTTTAAGTTATTTAGGTGGAGATGTTTTACATTTGAGGTTACCTAGGTTGAGTAGGTTATCGTATTCTCAAATATGTGACATGTTGTTGAAAGAAATTAAGGAGGATATTTGGGCTTGGTATTTTTGTCTTCCAAGTAGTAGTCTGGAGGAAGGGTTGACCCTTGTAGAAGATGATAATGATGTCAAGAAACTGTATGACATGGCTGAGCTCCATGGTCTAGTTGAGATCTATGTTTGTCATCAGCCACAGGTTCATTTAGTTAGCTACTATCACAAGAACCTGTCTTTTGATTCCTCAGACGATGAACTGACATTTAAAATTATAAGTCACGAAAAGAAAAAAAAAAGATGTCGGCTGTCTGTCGTTTGAAGAACTAATGGCATGGGAAGAAGAGGAAAAAAATTCACCAGCCTACCTTAGGACACCTTATATCAAGCCTTTTGTTGAAGCTAGTTTATTCAGAGGAAAGTCTGAATTTGGTGGTATTAATGACCTTGAATACATTCCTCCTTGTTTAAGGACTACAGTCCGACCTTATGTGTCGAATGACTTTGAAGATTCTTGGACACAGAAGTCCACTGTTACCGATTGTTTGTCAAACGAACGTGGGTTCGAGATTAGTCCGTTAAGAGGTAAGAACCTTTTTAACGACTTGGAGGCTGCTGATAATCATGACCTTCAGGATCCACATTCTACTAGTTTACTCCCATCTATTCAAAACAGCCCTTTAAAGTGTAAGAGGCTTTTTAATGATATTGATGGCCTTCCTACAGTTGGAAGCTCTACTGTACTTCAATATGTGTCCAAGAAAAGTCATTTTGAAACTGGTACCTTGAAATCTAGGAGATTATTTGATGAATTTGAAGCAGTTGGTAGTAATCAATCTGATGATATGAAGGGTGTTGAGGCAATCAGTTTGGTTAATGATCAAGTGATAGTTGAAGATTCCACAGCTGACGGTTCCATGTCATACCCAGCCTCTTCTGATCCAAGTAATTCGAAGGTATGATGAAGGCTACCATGTGGTAGTTATTTGATCTTCCAGGGTGGTATGTACCCTGTTAAACAATTTGTATTTTTGTCCCTTTCCATGCATGATGACTAGTTAGTGTATGTTACAAACTACACTAACTAGTCATCATGATGAAACAATTTATTTTCAGTATGTGTTGAAGGCTTGTTAGTGTATGTTACAAACCAGTACGTGATGATGGTTCTACTACCATATGTATGTTACGTTGCAATTATTTTGATTAAATATGGTGATGTCTATCAGCACAACTATCTCGATAACAAAACTACAACAATCATCTCAATAAATTATTTCATAGATAAGATTTTCAACACAACCATTACATTGTTAAATTTTAGACTCATAACATTTACTATTGAACCATTACATCCATTCAAACAGTACTGCTAGAACCACATCCTTCTTCAGTTGCTTTCCTTTCCTTTAGTTTTTCAAATAACTCTTCCAGTCTTTAATCCTTTTTGCCAATGCCTTAACTTTTTATGGTGTAATGCCATCTTGGTTCTCCTTACCCATAATATCACCATCTAGCTTTTTCTTCTCAGATAAATCTAAAGCCATTTTGGATTGTTATATGTGTGCTATCAAATTGTCATCAGCATCCTCTTTCCTGTTTGGCACTTGTTCATAATTACCTTTTCCAGATAAGTTCAAAGCCATTGTGGATTGTTGTATGTGGACTATAGAATTGACTGTATTTATGCTTATTTTGTTGACTTGTGTTTAGGCGGGAATAATATTTTGGCGGGAGAATAGATAAGCGATTTTTTAAGCGATATAGTCTGAGCGACTTTTTTAAAGCGATTTATGAAAAACTAAAACCTTATCTTTTAGCTATTTTTGGCCACATCCAATTTCTACCCGACCAGAACCCTTGCTTTTTTCGTGCAACTGTCAATTTCGTTCAATTATTAAAATTGAATTTCTCAAAAGGTTCGTGATCCTTTATTGTCATGGTCCCCCATATCAATATTGACTGTATTTTATGTTTGAATATTCATTATCAAAATTTTAGAATTAACTTAACTTTACATGCTTGTAAATTTGTTTATAAGGTAATCATGGCCATCGAGTTTGTGGTGCGACCAAACATAAATTTTTACCATGGGTTTCTTGAGCTTCCTAGATTTGCTGACCGTGCTTTTAATGGGAATCGTCATTTATATTTAACTGGAATACAAAGACAACGGAAGAAAGTAAGGATTGTTGCTCGGTTAGGAGGTCCCATTAGGATTGTAGGTAACAAATGGGTAGAATTTGTTCATGAAAACATGTATACGGATGTTCACATGTTACACTTTCTTCAAGAAGGTGATGACTCTTTTTACGTTACTGGCTATGATTCTAATGGGTTGGAAGTTGAGGAATATGCTGGTGTAGAAAGTCGTCATATAAGGTTTCAGAGTTATCGGCTGCCATACCCTCAATTTCCACATGTTATTTATAAGAATTAATTTTTTTTGTTTACGTTTATTTAAAAATAAGTGTATTTTGTTACTGTATATGTTATAATTGTCAATCAGCAAATGGTGTTTCAGACATTGCCCGGTAATTTTCTAGATGGTATTGGGTTGCAAGGTAGTGTAGTTGTTGTTGAAGGAATGGAGTTTAATGTGGATGTTACTTGGGGCTATGAACGAGGTCATGATCCTCGTGCTTTGTATGTTATGGATGATGAGATGTGGTCGACTGCTCTTCAATATTCCGATATTGAATTTGGCGATGTTATTGTTTTTACTAAATTGGAGAACAATAGGTTGAATATAACCGTGTTTGGTTTCGATGGTAGGCCAAAGATACAGGGGCAGTTTCTTGGTGTGACGCAATTGTTTTTTTCACAAAATGATCTTGATAATGAAGATGGAGGTAGGCTTGAAATCTCATAATCATATTCAGCAATATCATAACATTTATCTTTAAGATTTATTTTGATATTTTTGAAACAGGTGATGAGCGAATGCAACAAATTTGCCAATGGATTGGTCACCTTGATCATTTTGGTGAGCGAACTGATGTCTTTTACAGAAGGTCTACTGAAATTCTTCCGTTATGTAAACTTGTAAGTTTGTGTTTTGTGTGTACTTTTGTGTCTATGCATTTATATAATTTTATATAATTTTTGTAATTGTTGCACACCAGGACATTCCAGACCATTTTCTTCAGAATCATCCTATGTATTTTTATCAAAATGCACTTTTTAGGAATGATGAAGTCGAATACATGATGCAAATTCAGATTGAGTATCATAGAGACAATCCATACCGGGTGAATCATGTGAATGCATTAGGTGACTGGGCCTACTTTTTTGAAGATTGTGAGTTTGAGCATGGAAAGATGATTAGGTTTAAGTTCATGTATGTAGATTCTTATGATGGTTTGGTGTATCCTGTTTTCCATATTTGTTAGGAAATCGGATAAGGTTTAATTTCATGTATGTAGATTGTTATGACATTTTAACTATTATTCCTTTATTTATTTTTTTGGGTTACATGAACAAACTTTCAGTGGTGGGTGTGTATATACTTGTATTCGATTGGACTGTTTAGACTGTTACAAATTTTAACACTTTATGGTAAGGACTTTTCA